>JASDQU010371491.1:44092-56577 GCA_032191745.1 Picea mariana | reverse complement strand
CATCCATTTCTACTTATTATCAACCATGACAAGAAAATAATGAGTCATATTTACATCAAACAATCTTGGGTCCATTACCCAACCTTTGTGCTACGGGGCTTTCTTCAAGGGTTGACATCAATGACAACGAACCTTAATCAACAAAGGATGTGTATCCATAATAATTGTTTATTTTCCTTGGATTTAACCCTTGGTATGCTATAATACCATGTTGATATTTTACCACTTAAACCCAACACCCGACAATTAGCTCAAAATAAATCACTTTATCTATTAAAAGTACAACTGAGTAATCAACTAAACATGCATCAGAAGCATAACTGCCAGCTTTGAACATGCTCCTAGAAGCCTCTTGATATTGAGCATTCTGCATGACCATATCATACCATGAATCCTGTCTGAAGAGAATTATAAGGATGCTCCTTCCCATTTGAATCTGAAGGCTGACTCCCTTTGAGTTGCTCAACCTTCAGAGTATCTCATTCCCTATTCTATGCCACTGGCATGATCTAAGATCCCCTTGGATCCTTTTACATGATCCTATCCTAAGATAATGGTTCACTTGAGAAATATAAATAAAAAAATAACCAATCTCTACAAACCTCAAGATCAATCATTAGATCTTGCTGGTTGATTTCTATCTCCCTTTCTACCCCTTTAATCCTTTCCTCAAACCCTTCCCTACACACTTGGATGAAATTCCTTCTCCATCCACTCAATGACATCTTACTCACTCATTCTCTGTGCGTCTTCTATCCACTGAGAAATAGCCAACACCTACAATAGAGAACCTCTTATACTGCTGTACGATCCTGTACCTACAACTCCTCTATTGCCTAGATCTGTCCTTTCTACCATATCTGTCTACTGCTCATGACACTATTCTGGCTACTCCCACAACTTCTCTTCTCTTTTGGACTGATTAGATCTCTAGGTGAAATTCCTTCTTCACCTTTTTCTGAGATCTCCTTGAGAAAAATTCCTTCTTTTCTCTATCTATGAGTCATTAACTCCAATATATATATCACCCTTTGATCTATGGATGAACACCCTTCTTCACCCATCTGATATCCCCTTGAGTTACTATCCTTCGTGGATCAAGCACTTGAGAAAAATTCCATCTTTTCTCCTAAGTGGATGATTCAAACACATGAGAAAAATTCCTTATCTACTCCTATGTTCTCTCATGTGGCTCAGATATCTGTATGGAAGTCCTTCTCCACTTATTTGATATCTCCTTTTTGACTACTTGGACTCTTGACATTGCTCAACAAACCACCTAACATGATTCTCTGCTGAAACTGCCTATGTATTGTCTTTGTACGACCTTGTGCATTTCTATCATCACTAAATCCCACATATGTATGTCCTTGACACTACTATGATCCGCGTATGTATGCAACTGTCACCACTGTGACCTGTGCGCACCTCCACACACCTGGAAAAATACCTGTTCTTCCTCAATACTATTGTTTCCTAGGAATCAGTCCTTTGATTTCTTCTTATTGGTTTATAGATCTGATAAGATCTCACATGGATTTGTGCTTAGTCCTTCAAGCACCCACCTCGACACTCATGATGACATAGATATTCTTATGTAAC
Source organism: Picea mariana (assembly GCA_032191745.1). Taxonomy (NCBI): domain Eukaryota; kingdom Viridiplantae; phylum Streptophyta; class Pinopsida; order Pinales; family Pinaceae; genus Picea; species Picea mariana. The sequence continues at coordinate 54,975 of JASDQU010371491.1, read as the reverse complement.
CCTAGATTTGAACTCGATCTCGCATGTGGTCACTCAGATTTCATAGATCCATCGATACCATGTGCACTTGGTTTCCTCCTAGAGCAACCCTGCTCTGATACCATGTTGATTTTCCTCAGATTCAACCCTTGGTATGTTCTAATACCATTTTTATATTTTACCACTTCGACCCAACACCCAATGGTTAGCTCAAAATAAAATCACTTTATCTACTAAAAGCACAACTGAGTAATCAACTAAATATGCGACAGAATCATAAACTAGGAAACCAAACTATCATACACAAGACACCAATATTTCCCGGTAAACTACCCCTCTAAAAAAAATCCCGAAGGGAAAACCAGTACTTAGATGATTTTATTAAGGTCAAATCAAGGCTCCCGTGACGGGGAAAATGAACCACTAAGAGAAATACAATTACATACAAACCTGGCCAAGTTTTCTTTGTCGTACGACCCCTGAAAAACACACTTTTTGAGGTATACTAGATTCACCTTCTTGTGACCCACGTACATACACATCCATCTCCACTCTGAATCATGTACATGTACGTAAAAACCATACAGACACTTCTGTACGACACACCCCTTTCCTGTGGCTTCAATCCTCTGAAACCCATCTTCAATTGCCTCAACTCTCTCTCCTCCTTGACCTGTATGATCTATAGATGGAATTCCTTATCCACCTATCCAATATCTTGAATCACAATCCTTTGTGATCCAACCATCTGTGCATCAATACTTGGATGAAATCTATTCACTCAACTTGTGAGATATCCTCACTCTCGTGTAATTAAAAGTCCTTCTTTGCTTCTACACCCCTCACACAAGAAAAATTCATTCTTTTCTATCCTCAACCTTGGTCTCTCACCAAAGTGACTTCCTCTCAAGGTCTTTCACAAGCGTATCTCACACAAGTCCCAATTGTGTCGACTCCCTCAACAAAAGTCAATTAAAGTCACCTCCTCCTTTTCACTAGCCTTGCTTTTATAGTCATCAGTTATAATCTAAATCTAATCGCTAAAGTGATCCATGGTTGAGATTACTTCTAACACCCACTTAAGATTTACATGCTATTTTCTTTTATCACTTTCCTTAGATAAATCAACTCACTAATAAAAACACTTTTACTTTAATTAATTCCTTTTAACTAAAGTAAACTCAAGGATATAAGGTTCTCGATGAATTTCACATGTTAGACACATGCCAATGTGAAAGTACTTGTCTGATGCTACCACTAACATTAACAATAATTCCCCATATCAATGATTCATAAGGGTCATTTGCTAATGTTTTTCATTGTGATGAAAATCTCATGTGAAACCTAATGCAACATTATTGCAGGAGCATCTCTAGCCTTAAGCAATCAACATCAACCTACACAAACATTTCAATTTCAAGTTAGTAAATTGTAGGGAGAAATAAGTGCTACAAATCCCATTGCTGCAACACCAGTGCTGTAAATCACTTTGTGGCAACACCAATGATGTAACTCACATTGTTGCGACACTAATGCTGTAACCCACATTGTTATAAAACCGATGTTGTAACTCCTGTTGCTGCAACACCCATGTTGTAACATCGTTGCTACAACACTCATGTTGTAACATTGTTTCTACAGAACCCATGTTGTAAAACATGTTGCTGCAAAACCAGGGCTGTGACTCTAGGAGAGTGGAAATTCTATGAGAGTGTCATGGATCATGAATCCATGTGTCTTTCAAGAATTTTGTGACAATTGGTGGGCCAACCTCGTGATGGAAGGAAAATTGCTTGAAATGATTTTAGGAAGTTAATTGTCACAATTGTCTAAGTTCCCAATACACATTTGGAAAACAATTGAGAATTCGACATGTTGTAACTACCCACGTCCAATGCATCTTGGTGAAGAAAAAAATATATGATTACAAAGAAATAAAATGGTTGGAGGGACGGTTCGACTTCTAGGAAGCGAGTGAAGAGAGTGTTATCACCATAACAATTCTTAGATGGAATCCAAGTCTCAGATTGATCAAGAGGCTAGATCAGTGTGGAGGTGTGATAAATTTGGAGGATAGGGTCACACCTAGCATAGAAGGGATAAATATTGTAGAGGTGCAGAAGTTGATGGGGCTTGGCGGGATACAGATCTCAAACAGCCCAGATCGACAGTCAGGAGATGTATCGGGCGAGGAAATAACATGAAGGTTAATCGCTCAAGAGCGGGCCGAGAGAAATACCGTGGTTTTAGCTCGCAGACATGTGGTGCCACCAGGAGCACATCAGGGTGAAAAGCGGTCTACCCAAAACCATCTTGCCTCACCCCCAATATCTAAAGCACATATAAAATGAGGGCCCCAGTCAATATTTTATGGTATTTCAAATCATTTGAACACTTGAAAATTGGCGCAAACACTTCGTTCGAAATGAATCTCAACAATGAACCAGACTCACACATTCTCCACTCATTCACAAGTATTTTTCATCATGGCCATGAATCCTGTCATTTTATCCGTAATAGAGCAAGATCCTGCCTCTAAAGAATAATCCCTAATTGAGAGGGACTCTGATATATTTGACATAGAAATAACCGTCTCACCCATTTTCGTATCCATAGCCAATTTTTTAGATAATGTCAGGAAACGAATACCCTTCCTCGAAGCGACCTAAGCCTCCATAGTCCCTTACGCTGTCGAAATCACATCCCCTTTCCCATAATTCATAAGCTGGTGTGTAGAACAATACTCGCTGGAAGAAAAGGTCATTTTGAATAAGTTAGGGTCAGAGGTCCTGTGCAAAGTAGATAACCCATCAATTCGACACGCCCTCAATACAACAGAGTCTTCCTCAACAACGTCTGAGCCCTTCGAAGAAGAGAAATTAATTACTGTTTATAGAGACTGTCCCCCCGAGGTAAAAAACCTATTTTTGCCGACCATTGTTATACTCGAACATCATTCTGAAAGTCTGTCGTTGCCTATGAATATGAGCATCATGGTCATTGAGGTCCAATGGGCCTGTTCCATACTAAGTCATATTTTAGGTTTAGATAATGACAAGTTTGTATTAGAGGTCATGTTGTGTTTTCTGTTGACCTTTTTTCAGTCAGAGTCTATTTAGTCAGTCAATATCAATTTTGAAGAGTTCATCGCTGATAATGTGCAAAAACAACTAGTAAATTTCCAATCACTGAGACACTTCAGGTATTACATGCACTTGCTGAGAATGTTCTTGGAAAAAAATAAGCATTAATTCCCTGAAGCTGCATTCATATCGACTGGATGCAAACAGATCACAATGCTCATTTTTATAAATAAGATCATGTCCAAATTTTATATCTTAATCTTCAGCACCAACCCGCCAAGGGTTTTGGAAGAAATGAAAACTTCTTTGCAACCCAATCCAGAGAATAGGGTAGGAGATTGGTTATTGTTCATGCACTCTACTGTAATTTGGGTATATGGTTACCAAGAGGGACATTACCTTTTAACTTTTTTCTTGACTCCCATAGTCTTTTCTCTAGATTTCATTAGGCAAAGAATCATCTCAGAAACATAACACTTTCTGAAAATGCACAAAGCATCTAACTTAAAGTTTCCATTCATAATAGGACCCTTTGTGGTAAAGACTAGATCTTGTTTGCCTCAGTTCCAGACCAAGCTAAGTGAATTTGGATTTTCACAGTTACAAGGGAGGAAATATGATCCGCACTAGGTCATATCCAAAAGAATATTGATGAGTAAACAAGGCCCCTATGAGCATGAGCATGTTGAAGGATTTGATAATCTGGCAAATCTGGAAACCTGCGTAGATATGGAAGTCATTTTATAGCCTGATAAGACACAACAAATAGATTCAACCTCATAGAAGATCCAGACACAGAAAAATTCTCCAAGGTTGATTATTAAAGCTCCCAAGATGAGTGTTTATAAAAAAAGGAGCAGTTCAGAGGCCCTGGGCACAAGTGGTCAACAAAATTTTCTCAAGAAAATGAAAATCACACAGTCCCCACAGATAGTAAACCTGGAGGAGGAAGAACCTAAAGAGAAAATGAGCCTAGAGATGGTGGAGAGTAGAACAAAAAATGAAGAAGCTAATATAGAGAACATGCCATAGGGTGGAAGCAGCTTAAGAGATTTAAGCAATAAGAAAGATGTCTTTAATAAAACACCTAGAGCGGTCTACCAATCCAAAGAAGATTTAGCAAACCAATATGTTGTGAAAGGAAATATGGCCATGAGTGAAATAAGAGATTTGTTACCTGAAGTAGAGAGGATATCCCAACATAAGTCCTCCCTGTTCTCAGTTAGGGATGTAGAAAGGAAGGCACTTAACATAGCAGTTGCAGATGAGGATAAAGTGCCTGAAATCAAGCTACATTATGAAAATATTGGTACCCTAGATAAGGTAAAATTCCACAGAAATGCTAGTGACATGCTATATTCAGACTACTTGAGTCTGAGTTTGAGGGTTTCAAGACTAACAACCCATGCACTTAAATTGGATGGAGAATTTAAGCAGGAAAAGGCATCTAGCAGAGCCTGGTAGACCAAGGTCAAAAGATTGGAATCTGAAGGCCCTCAAGGAGTAAAAGTTTCCTTAGATGAGAAAGACAAATTGATTCAAAGCATGAAAAAGAAGCTGAAGATGTCTACCATAGAACATCCATAGACAGTAGATCTGGCTGCCTAGAGCAAGAAAAAGAGACATTCATGCAGGAAGCACTAAATTACAAATCCAAAGTGTTGCAGCTGGAAAAGGAAAAAGAGAGTTGGTCACAAGGACAAATAGAAGTATTAAACAAGACTACAACTGCACCTGGCACAACACGAGCTGATTCAAACACTGAAGATATCCTCCAAGCTATGTCCCAAGCTGCAACAAGAGATAAAAATGAAGGATGAAAAGTTGGCCCAAGTCCAACAGGAAAATCAAGATTTTCAAGAGAGGGTAAACAAGCTGAAGACGAGGTTGAAGGTAAAGTACTTTTGTAAGGAGCTAAACATGTAATCTGGGATGCTATCGCTGCTGAAGCTGCTAAGTTCAGGGTGTACTTGAATTTTATAAATGACAAAGACAACATGCCTGTCACTGCTCGAAGCAGGTGTATTGTTGTAAATGAGACACTGGCGAAGAAGCCCTCACAATGGGCCCAAAATGATATAACTTTGCTAAATGCCGTTCCCACTGCTGAACTTCAGACCATTGGGGTCAAGGACAGAACTACACTGATCATTTGGGCCAGAAGGATCATTGATAAGCAAAACTTACCTCAAGTCAGTTATAACCAAAGCTGTACATATGGAACAAAGTATACAAGAATTGAAGGACCCGTTTCAACAATTGTTTATCAAGGGCCTCCCACCATTTTGGGATGGAAAAGGGAAATTATATGATCAAGAAGAATACAATTCTCTCCTCACCCAGTGAAGAATGGATCATTCCAAATTTGAAGGCCTGGAGGAGAACCTGAAGGGACCACATTTGGCCACAGACTTTGAGATTTTAAATCAGTTTAAGACAGTAAAGATCGGGCTACCGACTATGACTTATGCTACTTGCATCGACTTGGAGATCCTGATAAAAGAAATGATGGATTATGAGATTTCTTCTAACTCACAGTTGAAGGAAATCATGTGGCTAGGAAAGAAAAAATGAATTTTTCCAGGGACTAGTAAATAGCCTCCAGGTGTCACTAGGTTGGCGAGTTCGACAGGAGATCGGAGCGAGACAGATGACGAGGAAAAAAATCAAGCAGTCAGAGAAATCAACCGTTAGTTTATGAAATGTTTTTGTTTAATCATTGTAAATCGGTTCACATGCCGAGACTATTAGTTGAACTTATTATAGTGAGTTTTAGAAGATGAAATGTTTCAGTTTCATCCATTGTAATCAAATTGTATAAGTACTAGAAATTATGAATGAATTAATGTTGGCAGAAGTGCAAGGGCACCTTTTTGTTGTTTCTGAACTCAATTGTAATTTTCTGGAGCTGAATTGAATACACATGTAGAAGATTTTGAAGTCTCTATGAAAAGATTCTAATGGTGGTGATATGAGTTTTGTCTCCTTTCATTGTATATATTTCCCATGTTCTTATTTCCTTTCACATTTTTGTCTGTTTAAATTGGAGAGTTAAAGGCCCAGAATTCGTCTTGTGACGCTCTCAGCTTAAGAAATTTAAACTGTGTGTATTTCTTCTTAACTAATTCAGAATTCATTTCAGTAATGCTCTGATGCATTTATTTGTTTTCTCCTTCCTCTTACCACTCTGATTAAGCTCAATTTACAACTCAGATTTATTGCCTCATTTAGCCTTTATCCTTTATGGATTTCTACCAGCCAATCATTGTTTTCACTCACTTTCAGAATTTTGACTCCATATCCTGAAGTGTCCCTCCCCTTCCTAGCCAACAAATTTATAAAAAACCCCCAAAACAAACGAAATCTAGCCACTGATCACCAAAGATATATCAAGTGACACGAGAGAGCCCTCTCTGAGTTGAGTAGGCTAGTTTCCAACTCTAAACTAGGTTGAAACAGTTACCTCTGTCATTTGTCTATCAGCTAGAAATTTTTTACAGAGTGCTAACAGAGAGAAAGGAATCTCTATAGGAGAAATAGAGGAGAGGAAATGATTCTAGTTTTGGGATGGATAACATGGAACATTGAGCACACCTCTAGTCAAAGTCTAAATGAGTATTCTTCCAGATTAACTGATAATGTAATGATATCGAGAGAGACAATTTTTTGTCTTGTTATAAAGAATCTTGAGTCTCTACTTAATGGTATTGTTTCTTGTTTCCATTTCCCCATGACTATAATTTCCTCTTGGCATTCTTTAAGTTTTTGAATTCTGTTAACACTATTAGCTAATAGTTGTGCACTCTGTGGGAAAAAACCTGGTTACGTAGTTGGTTGAGTGCAAGATTGAGGGTGACTACATCAAGTAGTATCAAAGATGGTTAGCTCCTAATTTGTGAGAGATAGTGCCCACAAGTAAGGATTATGAATGTTAGTCTGAGTGAGGGTTGTAACAAAACTTGTAAGGATTCCACCACGTAGAGAATGGGCAATACAAGGAGGTGTGAGGAACAAAGAATTATAGGAATTGAAAAGGAGGATAGAAGAATTGAAATAAAAAAGGCTTGGAGATGCTGAAATAGATTCAGATTCAGAGGATGAGCCTGAAGAAGAGAAAAATGCTGAGGAAGTAGACCCGATAGTATATTTGATATATTTTTTGAAAGACAGAGGTAGTGCAAAGGTGGAAGTTTCATGATATGATGGTAGTTTGAAAGCTGAGACTCTCATTGAATTTATAGGAGAGCTCAAAATATATTTTGAGTATGAAAATGTTCCAGATCCCAATTGGGTTTGATTCGCCATGATAAAGCTAAAGGATCATGATGCACTCTAGTGGGATATGATGTAGAAGGACATAGTAGACAACTGACAACAAAAGATTGAAACTTGGAGGAAGATGGTGAGGAAAATAAAGGAGAAATTCCTACCTGTCGATTACCGGTAAAATTTGTGTAAACAGTTGCAAAACTTGAGGCAAAAATATACATTTGTCTCATTGAATATACTGAGGATTTTTTCAAACTATCTTTCACATCAAGTATAAAGAAACTAGAATATCAAAGAGAGGAAAGATACATGAATGGGTTGAAATATCAGATTCAAGATGAGATTAGTACGCATTACTTTTGTAATGTAGATGAATCCTATCAAGTTGCTTTGAAGGTGGAAGAAAATATTGATAGTAGGTTGCGGTAGAAGTTCTAAGGAAAAGGAACTAGAGGCAGAGGTAGAGAAAGTGCTGCTAGAAGTAGTGAAAAGGAAGATGAAGCATCCATGAACTAAAATACAAGAGGAGGAAGTGGCACCAAAAGAGGTAGATGATTTGGTAGAAGTAAGTATGTGATCACCTATTATAGATGTAGAGTATAAGTTCACAAGGCATCAAAATGTTCAAAGAAGCATGATACAAGGAGAATAAATGAGGCCATAACACAAGTTTCCAAAGCAAATGAGGCAGTGGTTGCTGGTAGCAATTTGGAAGTATTTTAGCATGAGAAGGGATAAAATTTGATGTTTAGAAGGGTGCCACTTAAGCCTAAGATAAAGACAACATAGGATCCTGAGAAAAGAAAGAATTTTTTTCAAACTAAGTGCAAAATTTAGGATAAGTGTTGTCATTTGGTTATAGATGGTGGAATTACAAAAAATTTAGTATCCATAAAGGTAATGGATAACTTAAAATTAAAAAGTATTCCACATGCAAATCCATATCAGGTTTCATGGTTGAGAAAAGGACATCATGTGATTGTGATCGAGCAATGCTTGTTAAGTTTTCATATTGGAAAGTTTAATGAGAATGTATTGTGTGACATAGTAGAGATGGATGCATGTCATGTCCTACCTATAATACCATGAATGTTTGAATTTTTTTTTTCCATGATGGAAGGCAAAATACTTATGAATTTTTAAGATATGGACAATGGTATAGACTGGAGCCAATGGTAGAGATTGATTTAAGTGGTCATGATAAAAAAGTCAATGACATAAAAAATGTTTGTAGCACAAGTCACATTATGATGTGATCAACTAAAGAATTTTTGAGAGAGTAGAAAGAGACCCATTTATGTTTGACCTTAATACCAAGACAAGTCCCAGATATTGGAAAAATGAGTCCCGTACCACCAGAAATTCAACCTTTGTTGAATGAATTTGAAGAGATTGTTGGAGATGATCTACTAGCAGGATTACCTCCCTTGAGTAGTATATCACATCAAATTGATTTGATACCAGGATCAAGTCTATCAAATAAATCTCTTTATCATATGACTCGAGCAGAGAGTGAGGAAGTGAATAGGCAGGTGCAAGAGTTGCTTGATAGATGACTGATCCAAGAGAGTTTAAGTCCATGTGTTGTACCTACAATATTGACACCCAAGAAAGGGGGTGAATGGTGAATGTGTATTGATTCATGAGCTATCTATCGAGCTAATAAATTTACTTAATTGTTGAATATGTAATCATCAATACGAGGGTGTAATATTAGAGATTCCAACATTGTATTTGTAGGAACTATCACAAGAATGACTGTCTAAATTTTTCTAACCTATGGAAAAATAATACTCTTCACACTTTAATCAAATGGAACTATTCTAGGACATTATTTAATTGCAAATGAATATTTTTTAATCTAAAAAAATCTCATTCATTGGGTAGCAGAGCAAAGAAGTTTCTTGCTGGTCTCATGCTTGCATTGTTTCATTTAAGCTAATCCTAAGTGTCGAAAATCGATTCTAGTTCCTACCTTCAATGATGCTATGTATAAATATGAATGAAAACAGAGCATGCAAAAATACTATCATATAACTATTCTTCTTCACACATAACCTAACAAGTATGAAGCTCACATAGTTAACAATACAAAGTTTGACAAGCTCAGGTTGCAAATCTTTCACTAAGGTTTACCCAATATTCATTACAACAAAACAACTCAATAATATCGCTTCAACTCTAGTGAGGTATAAGCTACCTGTAACCAAAGGAATTCAATTAGAAAACTAACAAAGATGGATCCATACACTCATACTACATATAAACCTATGTTGACAAACTCAAACAACATAACACTAATTCCGGAATCTTCGAATGATACAGTTATGTGTCTTAATACCAAACCAAGTTACTTTGAATTATTATTTGAGAGGTAATACAATTTTTATCCTCACAACTTAAACTATGCTTGTGTTGTAATCAAATAAAATCAATGATATCTGTATAAGCCAACTCATAAATCAAAACAACTGTATGCTGTAACATAATTGCATTTCAATGTATTCAAACTAAAGTCACTATAGGACTGTAGTTGTAGCTCGATTCCAATCAAACTAGAACATGATTTTAATTTCGAAACACACCACGAAATAACGACATAAGGGTTATAATTGATAACGGTATCAACACACTGTTGTATTGAAAACATAGTAAGTATGATATTAATATAAGAAAGTCACCGTTCGAAACAAATGATGGAACATAGTATGTTGTTGGTGCACTCGTATTTTGGAACTTAAACATATATGTAATATCAAGGCATATGTATGCAATCGTTTAACCCTTCAATAAATCCAATACACAGTATGAAATTACTTACAATAAAATCAATACAAAATATAGTAGTGGAATAAACAAAACTAAAACACCAAACTAGAAATGAAATTAAATCTATCTCAACAAACAAGTTACTTACAAACATACGCTAACAATACAAAACAATGAAGGGGTGGCAGGTGTGGGGGGAGTCATCTTTGACTTCGATGGACACAAGATTGTGGAATACTCTCGAGTCCCGGGGACTAGGGAAGACCACTAATAATCAAGCGAAAATCTTTGCTGTCTACATGGGACTCCAAATTGCTCACTCGAGAAACATTCACACCCTCACTATTCTTGGAGACATTGAACTAGTAATAAGGGATCTCCTCGACCAAACAACTTCTACCACCCAAATTTCTAGTGGCCTTCATTCCTGAACTAAAACCCTGAAACAACAATTCACCAAGATCCACTTCTTCCATATCCTCCGCTCTCAGAATCAGGAAGATGATCGCTTAGATAAATCATCAAAGAATCTGGAATAAGGCCAACTCTTCATTAACCAAGTAGGATCCCATTCTTGGATCCCCTAAATCCCACCGTATTAGACAATTTCCCTTCTCAAATCTGGACCTAACCCTTCAGAACTCTACTTCGGAACTAACCCCCTACAAATTCCCAACTTTCTCGACTACCCCTTTTCCCATCTCCCCCTTTCCCCTTCAACCCCTCCTCCCTTCCAAAACCCCCTCCTCGCTGGACACCTCCATCCCCTCCCCCCATCTTCAC
>JASDQU010371490.1:67529-78534 GCA_032191745.1 Picea mariana | reverse complement strand
AGACGAAATCACTTCTACATTTTCATCTTAAGATGGTTCTTGTTCTTGTTCTTCTTCCTATTCACAATCTATGTAGAATAATTTCTTCTCACCACAGTTATGTCCCTTACTGTACTTGTTGTCACAATTAAAACATAAACCTTTTGCTTTTCTTTCCTCCAATTGTTGAGGTGTCAACCTTGTAGGTTGAGGTGTTTTAGGAGAAGGAGCATTGTTCTCTTTATAGATGTTAGGATAGGTCCTTCTAGTAGCCATATCCATATTTTTACTTTCAACATTTCTTGCCACCTTAAATGAATTCTCCAATGATTTGGGTTCCCAAAGGTGAACCTCATGTTGAATGTTATCCTTGAAAGTTCCTATGAATACATCAATCAAGTGCTCATCTAGAATATCAGTTACCTTTATATTCAATCTTTGGAAGTTCTCAATGTGCTCGGTAACTTAACCCTTTTGCTTGATATTTATCAATTGGCTAAAGAAGGTATTTCTCCTTGTATCCTCATAGTGTGCTATCATTTCTTCCGTGAAAATTTTCCAAGTGACGAGTGATTTGCAAGAACAAATCCATCGATACCAAACAAATTGATTAGGTTCTAAATATAAAGAAGCAATTCATACCTTTTGTGTATGTGGCACATTATGGAGATCAAAGAATTGCTCCATTTGAAGTATCCATGTGATTGGGTCCTTGCCATCAAAATTCCTCGTATCAATCTTAGGAACGTGGTTGGTCTTCAAATCAAAGTTGGAGTTTCTCCATTCTTGATTCACCTTCCTTGTGTCCTCATCATGAATTTCATGGGATGCATTTTCACTTTCGGGTGTCTTGTCTGTTACGAAATTTTTCAATACTTCCATGATCTCCTCTTTTAAGCCATCCATCTTAGTATCCAACTTAGCTTCTATTGAATCCATCAACTTAGCTTCCATTGAATCCATCTTATTTTGTAGTTCATTTATGTCTGTCTGCATTTCTTCACCTTCATCAAGAGTCCAATTAGGATTTTTTGGAGGCTTATTTGGAGTAGAAGGTCCCTTTTTTGGTGGCATGTTGGCCAAGTATCACTTTTGAATCTTGATTTTGAGGCGGTTCTGCTAGACAATATTTATTCTATTCTATCTCCCAAGTTTCGGCCCTTCTGGGTATGAAAATTTATTTTAGGTAGTTCTCTAATATTTCTTCTCTACAATGCCACATGTCTGATCAAAAGTGGATGTGCCAAGTGGAATTTATGGTAACTTCCTCACAACTCGCTAATTTTTGGCCTTTCCAGGAGATCTCACTTGTATGGCATGCCCTGCACAAAATAATTGATATAAAATTTTAAAACTTGTACCCAAAATACTACATACTGTCCATGATCTAATGAAACCAGTCCCACTCAATTTGGATACTCTAGCAAGAAGTTATGATTGTTTTACCTGGAACACCTTCTTGAGACTAGTCAGATACCCTATCTTACACAAGGTGTATCTACAAATTTAAGATGACCCAGAAGCTGAAATTTTTACCACATATACCTTACTAATTTCTGTAAATGGCCTCCATATTTCAAGGTCTAAAATGTTAAATAAAATTTTTTATAGCGAAAATTCCGCAATGACTCATTTCAGGATGATTACAGAACCATATCTTGTATAGGTTGTATCTCCGAAAGTATAATTCCTCAGGAGATGAATTTTGAACCTGAAGTACCTTGATCTGTATACTAAATATCCTCCAAGCCGTTCCTTTTGAAATGTTGTAGAAAAAAAATTATAGCGAAAATTCCACGGTGTCTCAGATGTAGCAGTGAAACCCCAAGACCTTGATCTTTGATACCATTTGTTAAGAACCAAACATCAATATAGAATAGAAAAACCTCAGGAAAAGTACTCAACACCTTGAAAAAGATATAATTTCAGATAATAATCCTCTTCGAGGGGGGAACCTCCTTTTACCCCACTTAAATGTTCAAGTACAAGATGATTCAAAATGAAAATGTCTCCTTGGTATATATAGGAGACTAAGAGGTATAATTACAACTAATGGTCTAAAGCTGGCATAAATAAAAGAACATTACTAATATAATATGCCCCAATTAAGGTGTAATGAGCCAATATTAGGGCTTAACAATTAATTAGAGATGTAGATCTGTAATTGGAAGAAGAAACCTTAAACCCTCATCTACAAATCATACCTTATCCACATAAAAGATTAGATGTTTTTCATGAAAGTTTTGAATTATCTATCATACATGAGAGAAATTTAGATGATCATATTATGTTGAAGAAATTATCACCAAAACAGAATGAAAGTTTTAAGGAAAGTGAAGAAGAATGTCTTGAGAATACCATTGCTAAATATCATAGCTCAAGACATTCTTTTCATGTGTTCGTTTCTAATTCATTTTCTCTTTATATCATGATCTCTTCTTATATTATGGTGGACATGATACATTACCCACAGTATCTTACTCTTTTTTGTCACAATCAAATCTTTTCGATATGCCAAGATTTGGTGAAATTAATTCCAAACATAACATTTATCAAGTCGGATTTGATGCTCTTTCACTTTCATCACTCGAATGGAAAAAGGACATGTTGCAAGATGATTTCACATGATTTATTTTTTAAAAAGACAATGTACTCATCCTTATGGAGATCGAATATTCTACATTGCATATTCGTTCTTTGATTAGTTCGAATTTTAATGTTTATGCTTCACATTTTGAAACGATCAATCTCATCAAAGGAAGCGTTCAAACCAATAATTTAACTGATGTCATGAATCATCTTATGATGTGTTCCCCATTGATATATCCATTTCATCAAATTCATAGTTTGCATCCTAATTTTTATGACAAGATCTTAGAATGGCTTGAAGATTCGTATATGAAAAATCTTCGTAATAAAGATAAAGTTGTGATTCCTTTGTTTTTACCTAAATATATAGGAAGTAAGCATAACATAATTCTCTTATATCCTTCATGTGAAGAAATTGATGAACACTTGGAGAATTGTCAGGAGGATGGGGAACTTTGGGCTTGGTTGATGGTTATGTCAGGTCCCTATAATAATGACAAGTTTTCCAAACTTACTTACACTCTTTTGTGCCATTATGACCCATATCACGACAAGATTGCAGAATGGTTGGAGGATTCATACATCAAGAAGTTTCAAAAGAATGGTAAGGTCATGCTTGTTTGTTTTAAATGAATATATAGGAGGTGAGCATGACATATTTCTTTTGCATATGAAAATATCCATTCTTTTATTCTTATTTTCGATTTTGTATGCCGTGAAGGATTGAAGATGATCTTGTGGCTGCACTAGAAATACGATTTTACTTATCATTTTGATCTATTTAGTAGTTTAGAGTAGGTTTACTTTAGTTTTATTTCTTAGTGTTTCTCTTTGTAATAATGCAGTTATGAACACAAGTGGGCACACCAAGAGAACCATAATATGAATGTTGTCAGGGAAGTCCACTTTAAATCTTTTTCTCTCTACTTTTCGTTGAATATTTCTTTTCAAAAACGTAGTATCATCATGGAAATTTTAAATTGAAAGTAAAGAGATAAGTACATTTGAAATATCAATTCAACCCTGACCCAAGGTGCCATGAGTAAGACTGCACTCATCTTAATAATGATTTTTCTAATTTTTTTTAGTCTCTTTTATTTTTAATAATAATGCTTGGTCAAAGTAGCATCTCATGCATCACTATCTTAAGAAAAGAACTTGATCGCACATGATATTTTATATGATTTAGTTATTCCTTTATTTTACAATGAGATGCTAGTAGATCCAAAAGCTCAAGTTTATCTTTGGCCAAAATCATTTCCTGAAAAGTTTTCTTTTGCTGTTTTGATTTTGTGTACTTCTGATTTTGAATCCCATTAATAAAATTTGATTTGGTTTGTTGTGTGTTTTTTGTTTTCTTTGGTTTCTTTGAATGAGTTTTCTTCTTATTTGTCTTTTTGAATCAATATATTTCTGATCAAAGAGTTATTTTCAAAGGAAGCATTTATTTTAAGACTTGTGTTTTTCAAGCAAATTGAAATAGTTCAAAGAGGTCATGATATTAAGATATAGCTCAGACAATTCATTTTTAAGTCAATTGTCACTTTCATTTTGTCCACAAATTGTATTTGCCAAAGTATTACACCAGAGATATGGCTTAAATCTTTGAGAATTACGATGATCTTTAAAATTTTTACGCCAACCATATTCTTAAGGAATCACGTTTTAAGAGCTTCCCCATTCTCTAAATGATTTCTTAAAGGAAATCTGAAATCTCTAAACCATGATAAAACTTCCAGTTTTGAAACCAAATAAATAACATGATCAACTATTCACATGTATTGCAATTAACCTCTAGTATCACCATGCTCTCTTTATCATCAAGAAATATATAATTGTGTTATTATTTAAAAGTGGCATAAGAGGGTTGGAAGCACTTAAGTGTGATGGAAATATCTAGCAATACTAAGAGGGGGGGGGTGAATCAGTATTGCCTACTTTTTCTTTTTATCTTCATCCATATTAAACACACATATTAATTATTCAATTAAGCAATATATGATGAACAAAAAACCCTTATGAACACAAGATTTTATCATGGAACCCAATAGGGAAAACCACCAACTCTTTTCTCATTAATAAAAAGTTATTTTACAAAAATGTTTTCAAGCTACAACTTGATGGAGAGACATTCCCCAAGTTTCTTCAGCTACAATTGAAAGGATTTTACCACACCCCATTTACCAGCTACAACTGGAAGGATGCACCCACACCCTCATTCAACAACACCAACTGGTAGGAGGCTTCGACCCCCTATTTAGTCAGCCACAACTAACAAGGAAGCACTAACTCCCTCTGTTCACCGGCACCAACTGGTAGGAGGCTTTGACCCCCTGTTTAGTCAGCTACAACTGACAAGGAAGCACCAACTCCCCTGCAGGCTCCAACCTGCCCTTGCACCACCCAACCACCCTTAGTTTATAATGCAATTCAATCTCTTCTGCTCTTCATTGAATTTGACTCATGCAGCCATTGTTGTCCTTTCTACTTGTCTGTTGAAGCCTCTACTTGTATGGTCTTCTTTATCAAGTTCTGGATTGCATAACTACTGCTTTGTCTTCTTATGTTCTTGATATTCAATTAGACATTGAAAGACACCTTAGAACGAAGAGTTATTCATGTTGGGCTCTGCTCCTATTTTAGATATTCTAATGTGAACCACAGAGACACTTTATTCTCACCACTTTTTCCCGTTTATATAATCTTCAAATGAGTGTGAAATTTAAAACAATGTGTCTCTTTATTTGAACCATTGTACCTTTTCATTTAAAAATGATAATATTAACTTCAATTAATATCAATTTTCCTTTTTATTCTTTATTCATATTTTCATGATTTATTCTCTTTTAATCATGACTGTGTATCGATTCATTATACCATGAAGGTTTTTCATAAATTGATCACATTCATGGATCAATTTAATCCTTTATACTCAATATCGAATATATTTTACTTCACAGAGACCAATTTCGTGGAGGCGCTTCCTTCAAACCATTTCATATAATTGTGAATCATAGAACCACGAGCTTTACCAAATAAGAAACTTACATTTTGTTCCTTTAAAATCTCTAGACCATATGACCGATGACGGTAACCTCACATTAGACATGACGAGTGCATGAGTGCTTTATTAAATCAATGATCATGATTTGTTCTCTGATGGGATTAACGACTGATGGAGTTTCAACATTTTTCCCATCGGGTCTTCGTGACTCACAATATGTCAAATCTCTCGAAATGATATCACCAGTACAATTGGATGGCTCACATTTAAAGTTGCAGAGATAGATCAATGATGATATTTAATCTTACACTCATCCTTTTACTGTTGAATCCGACGACTATGATTTAATCATATATCTAGATAGACGACTGACGAGATTTCGACACTTAGACCTTCGGGACTTTGAGACACTGCTCCTTACAAAACTCCCGGTTGAGATATCGCCGATACGATCAGATGATTCACGTCTCTTCCATGGAAGAGATCAACGATCCACTTTAAACTTTAATCCAATCCCTTCTTTCCTTAATTGAACGACTATGTTTTAATCAGGCGTTGAGATGTGTGGTTGTTGGGATTTCAGCGTTTTGCCTTCGAATCTTCGTGACCTCCAACATTTCAACTCCCAGTGACTGTAAATCACCTGAAAGGTGTCCCTTTCATAGTTTCAGAGTTTGGGACTTCCGGACACTAGATTGTTTTTTTACAATGCAAAACTCCAAAGTGAGACTCCCGGGGGTGACGTAAATGCTTACGTCACTTGATGAGGTGTCATAATCCTATTAGCTTCCACATGTCATTCATATATGCAATATACATGTGCCTGTAATTCCATATAAAATTGACACTTGTCAGTGTATGAGTATGCCACGTGTCCTTAGCTAACCTGGTCTGCTGTGTCATTTTGCCTTGGTTCAATCCAACGATCCTCCAATGTTTTCTAGATCCGATGGCCCATGATTTCTATCGTGATTTCTCATTTCTACATTCTTGTGATGAAGGGTATTGACACTCCATGTCGCGATCATCGAAATAGAGCTTAGATGCACTAGATCCTCCCCTTCTCGTGACCATGAGTTATGACCCAGGGCTGAGTGTTTCGCATTTTCGCATTTTGTGATTTCGAAGAACTCTCGTCATTGTTTCTCCGAATCACGAATCCTCGAATTCGTTGATCTAGTGCCACGTGCCCGCCTTCCAACCGACGCCTAGGATCTCTTCACGACCTCGCATATTGTGAGTTCCCAAAACACTTACATTTGAATTTTCTATTCTTCAAGTCAGCAAAACGATGACCCTTCGCCACGTGCCAATGGATGGTATCTATTCTTTCAGAACTATCAACAACTATGATCCTTTTGGTACGATCAACGACTGTGATCATTTTGGAACAATCAAAGGCTATGATATTTTCGGATGATCTGATGGTCGAGAATGACTTCACGAATCATGATTTCACAAGTTCATTTCCGGTTCGATCGATGACTCAGATTAGTCCTCAATCCAATGGTCTAGATCTAATCGCAATTTTGCGTTTTGGTATTTCCGAGGTTAGAGCACCTCCCTTCTTCCGACTCTTGATTTCCCGATATCCCATATTCCACTCTCGTTAGATCAACGACCCACGTTGCTCTGAACTCAATGGTCATGATCCTTTTATGATTCTCAAACTCATGATCAACTTCTTGATCGGACGACTACTGAGCTTCTCACTCTGATCGGACGATTTTTGAAGCCTCTCACCATTTCTACGCATTGATCAACTGTTCAGTCTTTTCATTAATCCCGATGACATCTCTACAATTTGTTCTTCCTCTAGAGATTTTGATCAATGAATCATTTTTGATCCTATCATGATCAACAATAGACATGAAATACTTTTGTACTTCTGAGCTTTTATCTTCATGCAATTCGCTTATGTTGTTCACTCCTCCTCATGAGCTTGTGCTGTCTATATATCCACACAGTTTGACATCTTCTGCTGACTGATATACCTGTAGACAGTTTTGATCTTTCAACTACATGTTCTCTCTTCCTCCTGAGCTTGCGTTTATCGATCTCTGCATTTGCTATCTTCTTGTTGACTGATATATTCTTGACATCAATGACAATGTCATCTGTCATTTAACAACAAATCATCACTTCAACTGTTGACATCAATGACAGTCTCACTTGATGTACTTCATCATTATAGATCATCACTTCGATTGTTGACATCAATGACAATATTTCCAACAATATCCCCCTTTTTCATTGAGGGCAACACACTAACTTCATATACAAAACTCCCCCTGTGTTGATGCTTTCCTATTATGAAGTTTTCCTTTTATGAAGTTTCTCTCCCCCTTTGAAATCAATGGCAAAGGGTTTCTTCTCCTATGATTTTTCTGTATAAGTACTTGTCTGACCACTGATAACTTGTCCTGCAATCAACCTTTTTCTGTCACAACTGAATGACTTCCCCTGTCAATATGCTCTTTCTCTACTTCTGACTACTCTCCCCCTTTGTTTCTGAAAAGGTATCTCTTCCTGACAAGGTTTCTTCCCCTGTTAATTTTACTAACTGTTCTCCCCTTTTGTTTCTAAGAGGGTAGATCTTGCTAACAGTCCCTCTCTTCTTGTTTTCTCTACAGGATGTCATGTACATCATTTTTTACATCAGAACACTATTGTTGTGGATATTGTTGTCTTCCTGAACACAACGTAGTTGTTTCTCATCTTATATCAAAACGGTCCTTGAATCTATTCATTGATACTTATTGGTCTCTAACTAAGATAACAATTTGTTTTTATATCATCCATTTTGACATCCACACACTCAACAATCTTATGTAACCTAAGATTGTATCATCTATATGATTTCTTGGTAGAAGCATGTTGCATATCCAAGAAGGATACCTTCATCAGATCTAGCATCACATTTTTGAAATTATCATCAAGCCTTTTGATGTAACCCTTACTTCCAGAGACCTTGAAGTATTTTATCAAATGACCTCTTCCGCAACAAGGTTCACAAGAAGTTCTACTACTATTAATCTTGAGCTAACCTCTGTTCAATATGAGTATTGATGTGCTAACAACTTCCCTCCATTATCAAATACTAATTGATGGAATATCCATCAGATAATATGCTTCATTTAGCATAGTCTTTGCAACTTTCTGGACAACTATCCTTCTTCTTTTTTAATTTTTCTTTTGGAAGGAGTTTCAGTGTACCATTAAAATAGGATTGATATATTTCTGAGATAATCATCACTCAAATCTTCTTTTCGTTCTTCTGTTGGAGATTCATCATCAATGTCATTATTATGTGCACCAAGAGCTTCTTTATCCTTGTCTTGAGAGTATTCCTTAGAAGTTTTATCCTCCAAACTCCTATTATTAACTTCATCAATTTCAGGAGCAATATTTTCCTCATCTTTCTTATTTGGTACTTCAGATTTTATTTTCCATGTCTTCTTATTTACTCTTGTTGTCATATTGTGTGAAGCATTTCTTATTGGTTGTCTTCTTGAGTTCCAACAGTCATGGTCTTTGTGACCATATCTACCAAAACTGTAACATCTTATAGTGTAACAATGTGCAACAATATGTCCAACATCATTGCAGTTCCAACATATTATACTGTTGTTGAACCTACCAACTTGTTTTCTTCCATGATGCCTACAATCCAAGGCTTTATGACCATATTCATTACAAGAAAAACAATAACCGTTAAAGACACTCTCATACCTTCTTTGATTCATCCATGAAGGTGTCTCTCTTCTGAACTTGCTTTGAGGTGTATGAGTAGCTTTTGGATGTCTTCCTTGATCTGATATTCTAATTTTTGTAGTGTTTCTTTTATTCTTTGAACATGAAGAACCCGCATCATACTTGCTTTCCCTTTTTATAAAAGAAAGACTTGCATCAGACCTATCTTCACTTTTTACAAATGAAGGAATTGCATCAGGTTTCTTGAGATTTCTATTTTATTCCTTGTTGTAGCCAAGATCGGTTTCATCATATGGCGATCTACGACTATCCAAAATCTCATCCAGGGTCATGGAGTTGTTCAAGAACTTGATTTGGGTGTCTAACCTCTAAACCTTCTTTCTAAGATTCACAACTTTTGCTTCCATCTTATGACAAGATTCTTCCTTTTTGTCCAATTGGTTCCTTACTACCTCTTCTCTCATTTTGGATTCTTCAAGTTGGATTTTAAGATTGACATAGCTTTCCCTTAGTTCTTTTAGATCTACAAGGTTTTTGCTTGAGACATCATCTTCCTTCTTTTCTTATTTCGCTTGACTGATTTCATTTTTCAGTCTCTTAATCTCCTCTTCTTTCTCTTCTAACTAATTATCCTGCTCATATATTATCTTTTTACTGTCCTTGAGCATTTTATTTATTTCCAAGACATGCTTTTGACTCTTTTCAAGAAATTTTTGAGTGTAGTCATGAAGATAGCTATAGTATGATTCATTATGGTGATAGAGGTATTCAAAGAGACTCCAATCAAACCTTTCTTTGGCCTTAGATAGTTTTTCTTCTTCTTCTTTCATTGGATAAATGCTAACAGAACATTCTTTTATTGTATTTGAATCTTCTTCTCTACTTACAGGGGAGAATTCAATATCAACATTATTGCAATCAGAAGATTGTGGAGAGTCTTTACCTTTATTGATGGTCAAGTCCTCTCTTTTGATTTGATACATATTCTTGGGAGGATGAGAAGATTCTTTGGAGGTATCATCACTAGACATGTCATATTCAATATCAATCTGAGTAATAGGGCTTGATCCTTTAATTATGTGTGCGTGGTCATATCCAAGGCCAGATTTGTTCGAGGAAAATCTTTGTAAACTGAGAACTTCATCAAGGGTTTCAGTCCCTTTCTTGAATTTTTCAACAGTCTTAAGTTGATTCTTTAGTTTTTTACACCCTTGTTTATATATTCTCAGTTCGTCCAAAGCACTTTCAAGCTCATCTTCCATATTGACTTCTGCTTCAATGTATGAGTATTTTTCAAAAGAATCTTCATTACTAGTATTGTTGTAGACTGAACTTTGTTCTGATTGAAATGTTTCATATGACTTCTCATCTAAGTAGAGGTATTTTATCTTGTCCCGAAGTTCCTTTGCAGAGTTACATTAACCTATATTTTCTTTGACATCATCAGGTAGTCCATCAAGGATTGTATTCATTACCATTGAGTTAATTTTTTTGGCTTTCTTTTGAGCTAGAGTCCTTACTCTATTTGGTGGGAAATAATCAGTGATCACTGAATTCCATACATCATGTCCCAATGCCTTCATATGACTTTCCATTCTTATACTCCAAAATATGTATCCTTCTTTTCTAAGTATTGGAGTTCCATTCTCATTGTAAATATTTTGTCCATCCATGTGTGCTTAATTTGATCTTCCTTTCAGTTTGTTAGACTATGCTTAA
>JASDQU010371490.1:42588-61887 GCA_032191745.1 Picea mariana | reverse complement strand
GATATTGGAGGATTTATCTTCCTCTTGGAGGTTTATCCCTCCCTTTACATTTGGAAGCTGTAGCTACCTTTGGAAGTCATTACTTCCCTTGAACAATAACTATTGATTATTTCTCATATATTGTGCGTGGTGTATTGTGGTGTATTGGTGTAACTCTTATACTATTGTTCATTGATCGTTGTATATATTTGAATGGTTTAAGTATAAGTTCATTTTTTTTTTAAATTGTACTTGATACTGATTCACCCCGCTCTCAATATCAACATTATTTTAGGTTATAATCCCCTGCAAAGAAAATTCTATTTTCTGGTTATAACATTGAGCTTATCCTAATACTATATGGTCTTAGTGTGAATTTATTTCAAGGAGATTAAATCATTTTCAAGTATTATTCTTTTCTTCCCGAGATGAAATATTACTATATCATAGATAATTGCTTCACCCAGTAAGTCACCATTTGTTGGGACCCAACAACTCCCCCTAAAGTTTTACAAAATTTAAAGGGCCCCCATTAGAATCTTGATAATTATAATGAGCTACAAAATCAACCCTTTCAAATAGTTCCATACCTTTTCTTGATTTGAGACAAACTTAATACATTCACTATAATATGATACATTCATTACAAGAGTATATGTCAAAATTTAAAAATGAGCATAGAAATCTCAATTTAAACAAAAACGTTAATTTTTATCAATTGTTACTTTTGTTTAAATTATGATTATGTGTTCTATCTTTTGCTCATTAGCAAGTTTGACTATTTTGAATAATGGGTTCAATACTTCATCAAATAATATCTTGATTGGTTTCTCATTTTCATAAAATCATTTGGTGATATTAATTAATTAAATCCTTTTTTTTCATTTTGCATCTCATTTCAAAATAAAAATAATAATTATCTATCATTTGTTTGATTTTGTAAAAATCCAAAATTAATATTTTTCTCTTCTCCATTAATTTGAAGCTTATAGAATTTTAAGATCATATTTGAAAGGAAATTATAAACAATGTTTGTTTAGAACTTATACTTAGTTTAAATTCATTTTTTATTTTATTGTTCTAGATTTTGTTTTATTCACAATTTTTAGGTTATTAATTTAGTTTTATTTTTTTTTTGTTTCATAGGTAGTTATTTTGTACGGATCTGATCATGGCTTGATTTTATTATCTAAATACGTTCAAGATGATTGATCCAAAAATAATATTGGATTGCTGCAAATAAATTTATGAGCAACAACAGATAAAATTTGGAAATGTGTCAAGAATGGAAACATGATTTTGCGGGACTGATTGCAGCCAAATTGTGAGGAATTTGAAGAAACGGTTGAAAACCCATTTCCCAAATGGACCCATTTATATTTCAAGTATAAATTTTCCCAATCAAATGCAAGATTTGATAGATATTTGTGTCTATTTACGAGGAAAAGTTCAAGTGGCATAAATTATTAGTGATGCCCAGACTGTTCATTCATTGTATAAATATATGAGAAAGTTCAGAGCCAGGGATATCCAAGGAAATTGAGAGTAGGATTTTTATTCTTTCTCTTTTGTGTATTATTTATTTTGTAAACTTTTCTTCTTTTCAAATGGAGTAACAGATGGTTGGAATCTTTGGGAGAATGGAGGAGTATTTTCAAAGAATAATATGGAATTCCAGGTTTCTTAATGGATTTTGTCCTATGAGTAAAATGATTTTATTTTCATTATAATATCTTCATATTCTTTGAATAATTGATTATGCATTGATTTAAATTAGCTTTAGTCTTTTTTTATCAATACATGGTTAATCACTATCATTTATATATTAATTTTTTCAATCTTTAAGAATCTATTATCCCAAAAGTTCTTCCTGGACCATATGATGAACATATTTTGTTGAAACTATATGAGAAAACAATTTACTCTTTGGATTTTGTGATTTTGTATATTGTGCGATGTTAATATTGTTTCTCATATAATTTTTGAATATGAAACTTTATTTTTATTGAATTAGCTTTAGAGTATTCTGCATATAATTTTTTATATCATGCTTTTCTTTATGTTGTCCATAATCTGTTGTTCCATTTTGTATGTATTATCAATCGATCATTTGATTATTGTTGAATTTATTTCTAATGTTAAGTGATGGATAATATCGATACTCATAATTGAGTTTTCTTTCATTCTTAAATATTGATTACCTTAAGATCACATGATTTTTAATTAATTGTCTTCCTGATGTTATTAATTTACTCCAAATATGAAACACTTCTTTGAATTTATTCTGGAAGTACTAGTATTGTTCTGTTATAGGTCTCCCTTACAAGAAGGACAAACAAGATCTCAAACAACACAGAGAGATAAACTCATTTTTGCTGATCAACAACAGGTTAGTGTGTGTGTTATTTTATTAATTATTTATTAATGAGACAACGATTTCATTAATTAGCTTTTAATTGTTACTATGTCATTGTTTCAATTGTATTTGTTTAGTATTTATTAGTTTTAAATCTTTAAACATTCAAAAACACAAAAATATTTATGTTCTTTCTTTATCTTAGTTAGAAACACTATTACGAACATTCATTTCGCAATATTTCAAGTAAACCTTGCAAAATGTATATAGATTGTTTATAATCATTTGTATATTCACGTTTTTATTTGAACACTTGTAATTAGTATATAAATTGTTAGAATCATAGCTTTAGATTAGTTTCTTTCTTTTATTATTTTTAGGACCTTAGTTTGCTAACGGAGCCATTAAACCCGTCGGGTCAGTTCATACCAAA
The DNA here is from genome assembly GCA_032191745.1 of Picea mariana. Classification (NCBI taxonomy): domain Eukaryota; kingdom Viridiplantae; phylum Streptophyta; class Pinopsida; order Pinales; family Pinaceae; genus Picea; species Picea mariana. The sequence goes on along the minus strand of JASDQU010371490.1, from coordinate 59,119 downwards.
TGGCTTGCGTTAATTAGACAACCCGGGTCCAGATCTGACCTTCCAGTTGATGGTGTGTCATTTACGCCCGTCAACAAACTTCCACTAGATCCTCGTCCTACTAAAATCCTTCTACCACTAATTGTTGGTTGTCTAAGAAGTTCTTCTTCTTCAGATGTCTTAGTCACACATGGGGTTGTGGGTTCCACACTAATTCATATCTGGAATGGAGAACCTTCTTCTGCACCAGTCCCTTGACCTTTGGTTTTCCTCTCATATGTAGCGTGCAGGATTTCCTCAATATTCCTCATTTCATATAGATCCTATACCTCTTCTTCATCATTGTCCAAGCCCTCTCACTCAACTACTATCCTCTTTTTCCTATTGATATTATATTGATAGGGTCCTCCACTACGCGTCACTCCCACTCTGTCCATTATCTCCTTGGTTTGTTCCTCATCCATCATAATGGGGTCCATTTCTTCCTTCTTCTGGCCTCTCTCCATATCTCAAATATTCCTTAGTGCTTCCCCCAGTTCCCCCATGCATGCAGAGTGATTTATTTATTTGACTCCATTGTCATCACTCCTTTATCATGCAATGAAATATTGATCAAAGTGTAAAGTTATCTAATTTACATTCCTCTTGGTCCCTTCAAAACATTATACTCTACAACAGTGTAATAATTTGTAGTATCAACTGTGAAATCAGTAATAAATCCTACAATAATACTGTCTAACTAGAAATCCACTGAGCGCATGAATTTATTATTGAATCTCTGTATCCGCGCAATATTATCAGTAGTCCACTCTACTGGTCTTATTCGATTAGTTGGATGTTTTTACTTCATCCTCAGTATCCACTCCTGCACCAAATCTGGAAAATAACAGAAAAATGCCTCATGAAGATTAGTAAACACATACCTCTGCAAATAATGGCACAGAGTATACTTAGGTTTTCTATTTTCCTTCTTCTTGAACTAGAGCTATTTTTTTCCAACCGTATTTCAATCTCCTGCTTAGTTGGATTCCATGGCCTGAAAATCCCCTTCTACCACTGCATTCTCTTCACTGTCCTTCTTATCAAATCCCCTCCAATCTGATCTTCTGAGTTCCAGCTGACAACGAAACCATTTGTTGGATGTATGGGATGACCTGGGTTCCACCTTTAGGTTTCCAAAAAAAACTTGCAAACCATTATCCCATCTGGAGACCAAAAGGAAACACTATGCGCAGAGTACACAATGCAGTCTCACCTGAGATGGCTTATGGGTGATTGCAGGACCTAGATGTCTGCAATCATGGAACATATGTTTCTCATGGGGATGTCAGACATAGTTTCTCTACTTCAATATTCATTAGATCTACCATTCTATAACCATATTCATTCATTAACATATATTTTGTAGGAAATATCTAGTGCGCGCTGCATTTTACTACTACTAGATTCATTCATTCATTCATCATAAACCATTGATACAGATAAAATAGAAATTCCACAAAAAGACAAAGGATTTTACTCTGGTTCACCCCCTTGGGCTACGTCCACAAATATCTGTGATTATTTCCTTCTTTATTCATCTTCATCAAGTCATTACGCAACGCGCATTACATCAAAGGTGTATCTGAAATGCACAAGTATAGATGAGGTTGAACAATGTTGCACTAAGCTCCACATCTTGTGACATGACCCTCAGTTACAATCCATAACTCTATCTTCAAAACTGACTCAATAATAGCTCCACAAATCTCAAAAAAACTCACTATCCAAAAACTTGATACCATAAATATCTCTCTCATTGATATCCTCATGATCTCCTTAGATCTTACAATACATATTTATACTACAAAAGAGGGTTAAAACCCATTACATCAATGACCAAAACCCTAACCCTAAGTGGATTAGGTTTTTCCACATTCCAACTTGTTGCGCGCAGATGATCTGCATCCTTCTTCTTTTCCTTTGACTTTTTTCTTTCTCATGTTGCTTTTCCTCATTATCCAGTGCATGCTCCTTTTCTGGTCCCATTCTCAACTGCTTCCTTTATTTCTGCGTTGTTCCCCAAAGTGGCCTGTGCCAACAATATTAAAATTGGATAAGCTAATAACAAGTCCTCCAAATACCATAGGAAGAGTTAATGTGAAAGTTTCTGATAGGATTTAATGTGCATTGGGAAAGTTGATGCAAAGATCACCAATTGGACCAAAAGAGTTAATAACAACTTTTACGAAGTGGTCAAAAAAGTCAGTGGTTAGAATGTCGATGAAGAGGTGAAGTCATGAAGAGTTGGTGGTGTTAGTATTAACTCCTCTGATGTATCTAAGGAGTTGATACGAACTCCTCTAATACATTGGAGGAGTTGATAATAAATACTCCAAATGGTCTATGCATAAACCGTAGTTATGCCAATATGTATCAAACCAATTAAGTATCAAACTCCTAATGGAAGTGGGGGAAGTTCATGTGATAGTATTTGAATACAAAGGGAGTTGTATCAAACTCACGTAAGTGTTTATGAGAGGGTTTGGTTCAAGAAAGAGGTTGGGTCATTCCTGTTCAAAGGTTTTGAATTAAATTTAAGTAGATTCAAAGATGTGGATAGTTCCTCGATCAAGGTTTAGGCTAGGCCAACTTTATGAAAAATCACCCATATTGGGTAAGCAAGCTTGAATTTAGGATGCAACCATTGTTTGGTGGCCTCAGGATCTTGGTGAAGCACAATCATAAAATTTGTCTTGAGGCATAAGGGTAATTCTAAAGGGATGAAGGTCTTCAAAATAATTAAAAAAAGGGGGGGAATACAAGAAGACTTGGGAAGAGTTGATTCTTTTTAAAATCATGAAAACCCTAACCATAGACTGGTAAGACATATGAAAGAGAGAGAGAGGCCGTAGTAGGGCTTACCTATTAGTTTGATGGCACATGGAAGGAAGTGGTTTGTGGAGGGAAAGCAAGCTTTAGGTCTGAATTTTTTTCACTTGGGGAAAACTTACCTCTCCTCGATGATCAATGAAACACCAAAACCCTGTTTTCGAGTGCTTGTTCATAAGTTTTTCAAGTTGGACAATAAATGTGGGTCGATGGAAATATTTAAATCAACAAATTCGATGGAAAGTTCTCTTCTCATGTGCATGGGAGGACTTAGTGGAAAAGTCTATGATACACATTGGAATAATTTTTATAACGAGTGTCAAAACTCATTGGAAGGGAAGGAAGGAAATCCTCCAATACATTGGAGGAGTTAACACGAACTCCTTTGATGTATCAGTGGAGTCGGAAACAACTCGTGCAAAAAATACTTGTTTGATGGCTATCGACAAAGTTGGAGGGGACTCCTTTGATGTACATAGAATGATTTTGTGTGAAATCCTTCAATGTGCATTGAAGGAGTTTTCATTAACTTACCAAAAAACCCAAATTTTAGATTGAAAATTTTCAAAGTGTCCAAAAATCAAGAGAAAAAATTTGGATTGAAATGTGAAGTTTGAAAAGCATGCTTGGAATGGGAGGAGGGGCCATCAAGAAGATACAAATTGAATAATTTTCAAATTCAAAAAATAAAGGGGCTCAATTTTCTTGGAGAGTTTTTTCAAGTAGATTTCAAGAAAATGGAGGGTTGTACTGCTTGGTACATCAAATGGAAACACACTGGGAGAATCCTTCAATATTTGTAAGATGGTATCCAAACATAGAAGAAAATGTAGGTTTTGACAAGACAACATTCATATGGTACAAAGGGGAGGTTAGGTCCATGCTCTTTCGTAGAATGCATGTTTTGATGAGATAACATTTGTATGGTACAAATGGAAAGTTAGGACCATGCATCATAACATATTTTCTCTTAATGCATACTTATTCATATAGAAATTACCTAGGAGAGACATGAGGAGTATTACGGGGAAACGAAACATCATGAATGCTAAAAATACAAGTTGTGATGCATTTCTCCGGTGTTGCTCCACTGTCGGTGAGTGTCCATATCCCCGATGAAGTCACCCCGGTGTCACAAGCCTTGCTCTGCTACCAGCGAGCATCCATAGCCCCGATGGAAATAATACAAATGTCTCTTCCTAGACCATTTCATCTTAGTCAAAACAATATACAAATATGTTCTTAGGCTGATCTCTTGGTTCCTTACTTTGTCGTATTTAGTTGCACAATGATGGTATACTGATGAGCTACATTCCGCTACTATATTTTACTTAAAGTGAAGCACAAAAAAGCTATAAAATTAGGGATGGTTGTGTCTATAATCCAGGTCATAGAATTATTAGGATATTAACACCCAATGTGATAAAATTTATAAGCATGTCTACGACTAAGATATCAAAAAATTTAGAAATTCAAAGTGACAATTTTCAAGATAGAAGAATAAAGACTAAAAATCAAATAAACTACAAAGCATTGAATTTAAAAATAAGCAAAAATCAAACTAGAACTGGGCAAGAAATAGAAGCGAAAAACAAACTTTTTATTTATATACAATGAGGGAGTTTCCATGGAGGATAGTTGACCTAGTGTTTCATTACTTGGCCATTAATGGGGAGGAATTCAACTTCACCTTCAATATTTTGTAACTGATAGGTTCCTTGGCCAATTTTGTCTTTGATCATGAAAGGCCCAAGCCACAATTGTTGTAATTTTGAATGTTTTCCCTTATCCTCATGTGACTTGTCCCATTTGAGGACCATGTCTCAAACTTGGAAATATTTCTTGCCATCAAAATTCTTATCAAACTAGTTTTTAACAATCTTTTGATGGGTTTTGAACTTGTGTTTTTCCTTGGCACAATTTTCTTCTAAGTTCAACAAAGTATCAATGCGTCGTTTGATGACGAGACATTCTCTCCCGTGAGACTATTGGGTAAGTTGTAGGGAAGGAAACTAAATGTTTGAAGGTAAGATAACTTATTTTCTTTTAACAATGAATTAAGGGGAGGTCCCTATTGAGGCCTTAGGAGTGACACGATCATCATATATGGAATTTGGTAGAGCGTTATGCCAGTTTATTTGAGGATCAACTATCATTCTCTTCAGAACTTAGATCGGGTTCTTGTTTGTACATTCAATTAGACCATTGCCCTGAGGATAATAGTTCGGTATGTATTTAAAAGTAATCCCCTTTTCCAAATAAAACTCAGATAATTTCAATGATGAAAATTATTTTGCATTATCAAACAAAAGAGAGTTAGGAATCTGAAACTTGGTGATAATGTGTTGTCCAAGGAAATTAATCATTGTTTCATCATTCACCTTGTTAATGGTATTGCTTCGATCCAATCTGTGAAATAGTATGCATTGGTTAGGATATACCTATATTGCTTGGAAGAACGAGGATCAATCTCACCAATGATGTTCAACCCCCATTTCTCGAAGGGTTCTTGTACGACAATAGGTTGGAGTGGAACAACAACTTTATATTCTCTTCCCACATATTTTTGGCATGTTTCACAACTCCATGAATATGCATGGGAATCCTTGAATAGTGTAGCCCAATAGTATCCATCTCTTAATATCTTTTGATTTGTTGTATCTCCTGAAAAATGGTCTCACATTGGCCCATCATGTATATCTTTGAGAACTCTTTCAACATCTTGTTTTTTGAGGCATCAAAGTAGTACTCCATTATATTTTTTTCAGAATAAGATGCCATGTACTAGCTGATATTGTAATTATTTTAGTGTGAGTGTTGTTTTGTGCTTGGGATTTAGGTTTTTTGGGGTTGCACCATGCCAAATATAATAATTGAGGTCATTGTAATATGAGTCTTCAAGAACAGAATGTAAGAAACTTGTTGTGTGTACATAGTTGGATCCTCTTGCCATCCATCTTATTCTTGATTTTCATCATCCATATCTTATGTCACCAATTTGAAAAGGCCTTGACCTTTAATGATGTTGGATGGTTTAAATTATAGGTCATGTTCTTGCAGGGTTGTCTTCTAGTTACCTCAGCTCTCTCCCAACTCCCTTTGAACAAAGAGGGATCTGACCTATAGATGGGAGACAATGAATTTAGTGCGATTCTTCAAAATGTAAGGTCTAAATTGTTTCATTTCTTTATGGAAAAAAAAATATTTCTTGTCCATCGATGGGTAGTTCGGTTCATCACCTTGTAATCTAGTGCTCATGAATGCGATGGAGTATTCACTTCCTTTCTCATCCTTCTACGTGAGAACTACCACAAGGGAATGATCAGAGACAAAGGTGTATAACAAGATGTCCTTAGTGAAATATGGACTTCATAGAGATGGTGCAAAGACTATAGTGACATTGATATTTCCAAAAGCCTCATTCTCAACGTATTTCCCTTTGAAGTAAAAATATTTCTTAATCATTTGTTGAAGTGGTTTAGTGATTTCAATGAAGTATGGAACGAATCTTCTTACAAATTTGATCTTGCTGAAATTTGTTTTCATTGACTTCTTGCTATGTCGTGGAGGGATTTGCATAATATATTTTGTTCTTTCCAGGTCCACCGAAATTCCATCTTTGGAAATCATATTCCTTAATAGCATACCCTCTAAAAAATAAAAATTAGTCTTCTTTGGATTCAATGAGATCCCATACTTTCTACATCGTTCAAATATTGGTTTCAGATGTCTTGGGTTATCTTCCCTTTTCTTTGAATAAATAATGACATCATCGAGATAAAACACCATGCTTTAACTGATTAAACCTTTGAAAATAATATCCATCGCCCTTTGAAATGTAGTTCCTATGTTTACTAAACCAAAGGACATCCTTCGATATGCGTATGTCCCTCATTTATTTCTGAATGTGGCTTTCAATCGGTCTGGTTCTTTGTGAACATGTACTTTTCCACCTCTGAACAACAGGTGCCTAGGTTGGCATACTTGGGTTGTTCAGAGGTCTGTATATTGACCATAAAATACATCACGATTGAACTATTGGTATTTGGTTTAGCGGGCCTTCTAAACTTAGTCTGTAAATAAAATAGATTCTCAAGTGTCAACACATTCTTTGGGATGCAATTTTATTTCACTTTTCTTTCCTCATCCCGATAATTCTAAAGGTCTTGTTGATGGGATTAATTGTCAATAAAAAAATCTTGAAAGACATCTAATTTGGTGAGGAAATTGATATTTTTAGTATCATTATTTAATACCCTCTAGTTCGTGATGTTATCTAATATAGAAGGCCTGGAAATTATTTCAACAGAGAAACCATCATTAAGAGGTGTATATCTAGAAGTTGCATTTTCCAGAATGTCTCCAACAACGTTCTGATAGATAGATATAGATTTAGTATTAAAATATTTGAAAGAATAAATTAAATCACATACTTGTTGTTGGTAACCTCTTAAATGTGGAGACAAGAAGTGAATGGAGTTTCTTACTTTTCTGATGATTATTTCTGAATCACCAAACACTCGTAGGAATTTTACATTAAGGTTAATGGATTTCTTCAAACCTTGGACTAGGGCTTCATATTATTCAGTGTTATTGGTGCATTCAAATTGCAATTGGAAATATATGATAATTTTTCATTGGTGTGGATCGATGAGGATGCATTCTGCTCTGAATCTATGTTTAGATTTGGAGCCATCAAAAAACATGGTCCAAATGTCAGTATATACAAGTGGATTAATAATACGATAACTTGACTCTTTTAATATAGTACAAGCATTATCATTAGTATGATTGCATGGAAGGAGCTCATAATAGGTATATGTTTGTGTTTCAGATGGTTGTGCTTCATAAAGACCATGATTAGTCTCTAAAACCTAATTTCCCAAAATAGTGTTGTAATATCCCTAGGTCGAACCCAATTGTAAATGTAAATACAAATGTACTTAAGTTGGTGAGCTGTTTGACATCAATTTTGGTATGCACCTTCCATGGTGTAGTGCGCGCATGTACTGTGCAGTAAAATGATGAAGTGTGCACATTCCAGTATACTCTGTGCAACAACTTAAGTGAGCACAATTTTGAGTCCAGGGAGCCTTTGTGTATATGAAGTGTTTTATAGGCTGGTGAGCCAGTTATTATAAGCTAAGATGCTTGTGTTTTGAATTAGGCCAGAGAGCCTAGATGTTAAAGGCCAGTGTGCCTATTTTTGTACATGCCTCATCATTAATATAAAATATATCGTTGTGTAGACCGGCCATGATAAAAGAGTATGGGGGACTAAACTCCACTATTTAGGGAAACAGGGGGGATAAAAGTTAAGGAAAAGGATAAGCTATGGAGCTTAAGCCAAAACATAATATTATATTAATATTTATTAAATCATAAAGTATGAATAATTATTTTATCCTAAGTTCTAAAGTTGGGGACAAGTGGGCCAAAGTAGCTCCCAACATGACAAGTGTCAAGTTGGGGACATGCATACAAATTGTTTGGACTTAGTTCATTTTCCATCATTCGGTCATCCATTCGAGCCATACTAGGACCATTCACCCACACAATCAGCTATCCTCCATACTTCTTGTCATTGTATCTGAACCTTTATCCACAACCATACTGATTTGTGTAGTTGGTTAGCTTGGGAGATGGACTGAAGAAGCAGGTTGTCAGCCTTTGGGATACTGAAGAGGAGGGTTGTCATTCCCGTGGGATACTGAAGAGGCAGGTTGTTAGGCTCATGAGAAATTTCTCTTTGGGTAAGAGAATTGTTGGGAATTGATTTGTTGAAGGTGCTAAACTACAGCTACAGGGCTTTGAGACTTCCTTTCTAGCCTGTTGCTGAAGCCCTGAAAGGAAGTGGGGAAGTCAAAGGAATGTTGAGCAGAGAAGGGGCACACTTCCTGGGGTGGGACAAGCATGTGGGGAATGAGGGACTGTAGGCTGTTAGTTTGAGTTGGCACCTATGATGGAGTCTTTCATTTTGTCTAAGATAGTCAACCTGGTTAGGAATCCCCTTACTCGGGTGGAGTTTAGTCCCAGCTCAGGGGTGACACACTGCTGAGAGTGATGAGTAGTGTGGTCTAAGTCTGGGAGGTTCGTGGAAGGTCTGCATGAAGTTGGTGATATTCCTACCAAGATAAGTGTCAATTGTGGGATAAATTTACATGCTGCATTATTATTTACGTGTTTATTTTTATGAGTTTATTTTATGTGTGGTTATAAATGTCTTTGTATTTATGGGTATTTCCTATATATGTTGCATGTATACGTTTACTATCATTTCCGTATGAATCTATGTATTTACAGTATGTATTTGTCTTTTTACATTTTATATATAATTTTCCGCAAGAGTTCTATGTGTATATGTTTTAATTGCATGTAGTTCGAAAAATTTATGTGGCATAGCTTAGTTGGATGTTGGGTATGTTAAAATATGTTGAGTAGAGAAAAAAAAGTGTTTTCTGGAGTAGCATGGCCCGACATGGGTGGTCAGGGATGTTACAACATGGTATCAGAGCTTTAGTTTTCAACACTGAGCCTAGATGGGCCGGGTAAGTTGGGTTGAGGCGAAATGTCACAGAGGATTTATTTTGAATTGGTCAAATCTCAAGTTATAGAGCGTCCATGGTAAAAAGTAACAACAATTGAGAGGAATTGGGAAAATCCCCAATTTTTGTTGTTAAATTCATGAGAAAATTGAGAAATTCGGCCATGTGGTGAGATATTATTGATTTAATATCTGTTCTAGCAAATTCAGACCTAGAATGGGTCAAATTTGAAGTTACAGGGAAGCCATGACAGATGAAGAAATTTTTGTAATTAAAATTCTCAATTCTTGAATTGAGTGTGGAAACAATCTGTTCCAGAAATGTCAAAGCGCAGTGATTTGTTTTTGCAGAGTTTGAACTGGTATTATCGAGGTGAAATTGAACAAATTTCAAAGTTGCAGAATGTCTATGGTAGAAACTGGGAAAAATTAAACAAAATCCCCAATTTCTGTAGTAGAATTCACGAGGAATTGTTGTGTATAAAAATATTGGTGTGCTAGTGCACGCACTAAATTTTGGCGCAGTGCAGAAAAAGATTGGTGTGCTGGTGTGCGCACTAAATTTTGGTGCCACGCGGAAAAATGTTAGTGTGCGGGTGCATGCACTAAATTTTGGCACTGCGCAGAAAAATGTTGGTGTGCAGGTGTGCACACTAAATTTTGGTGCCGCGTAGAAAAATGTTGGCATGTCGGTGTGCGTGCTAAATTTTGGCACCGTGCGGAAAAATGTTGGTGTGTAGGTGCGTGCACTAAATTTTGGCGTCATGCGGAAAAATGTTGGTGTGCAGAAGCGCGCACTAAATTTTGGCGCCGCGTGGAAAAATGTTGGTGTGAGAGTGTGCGCACTAAATTTAGCATTGTAAAATGTGCATACACATAATAAGGTGTGCACGGTGTGCAGACACATAATAATGGCACACGTGGTGTGCACAATATTGGCAGAGCATAGAGGACTTTTGTTGGTGCACACATAATGTGGATATATATTGTCACATGACAGTTTAGTTAATGGTGTGCACAGATTATTGGTGTACAATGGGGGTGTACTAAAATTTGGCATGGTGCAACACATAGAGTGAATTTCGTGCGGAATATCAACGTGCGATGCAGAAATTGCGTGCAACAGGTAATAGTGAAAGAACCAAAATTTTGTGCGGTGGATATTGGTGTGCAACACAAAAGTAGTGTGCGCTAGTTATTAGCATGACAGAGAAGTGATACACAGTGGTTATAGGTGCGCGGAGCAAAATTTACCTTGTGGTGTTGCTGAGCATGCTAAATATGGGAGTATAGGTTGAAATTTGTGCACGCGAATTCGTTTGGAGGGTGAACAACAAAAAAAAACCAATGATTTTATGCGACGTTTTATAAAATTTGAACATCATCTTTTTGTAGCGTGTTTTTGAGGCCCTTAACAATGTTTTTAGCTACAAAAAAACCACGAGAAAAGAGTGTAACAAGGTACATTATGTATTTGCAGCTCAAATAAAAGATCTTGGAGAGATCTTTCTAATGGTGTAAACCGTTCATCAAACAGAGCTTTTATGAGAAAGTTACAACACAAACAGTGGAGGGTAAATATTAAGACCCAACTAACTTGAAAGAGCCATAACTTTCTTCTCCAGAATCAAATTGAGGTGCATGAGAAGTCAATGGAAATCCATTGAACCATAGAAGATAGTCCCAAATCTGAATTAAATTTCTAGGCATGTTAAAAAAGAAGGTACTTATAGCATTCCATACCAAAACACAAGAATTGGCCTAGAACTTCAACAGGCTGTAACTAGCAGCCCAGAACCCAGAAAAAGGTGAAACTTGGAAAGAGTGTCCAGAATATGTATATGAAGAAGCCCAATTGACATCCTACAAAAAATACAATGGAGTTGGTGAAAAAAATCATAATTACAACTCAAATTTGCGCCAAGTTGAAGAATGAACATAAAAAAATTAATGGGCAATTTTCAAATAGCCATAACTTTCTACGCGAGACTCGGAACTGAGAATGGGAGAAGGCATTGGAAAGGTATCAAACAAAGGAATATAAATATTCACCCATAAAATTGATATGGGCATTCAATATTTCAGGAAATTATAAGAAAGAGTTATGATATATTATTGAACTAGAATGGTTCATATTTTCATGAAATTGTTGAGTCAGTTAACCTGGCGAAGTTTTGTTGGCTGCACATTTTGAAGAGTTGACAAAAAATAGATCAGATAAGAATCAACACAAAGTATAGAGGAATGCAATATGCACAAGTATATTACATCTAGGAAGATTATATTAGAGGGATGGATGTCTATTTGGGCATAGAAGGAACAAACTCCAATGGACATGGGAAAGGAAGGGATGAAAAAATGAATATGGTAGAGATCATTAACAATTTGCAGAGGGATGTAAAAAGCCATAAAGATGATAATGAAATGATTATTATAGCCAAGGAGTAGCAGGAGGAATTCAACATGAAGTTAATGTAGAGCTTGAACATAATAGAAAAGAAATTGGATAAGGAGAGTGGCTCAAGCAAATCAGGAAGTCACAGGTCTCCTAATGATAAAAGAAGAACAAGAAGTGTTAGAAGACATCATCATCACTCCTCAAGGCATTCCAATAAGAGAGCACATAGCATATCAAGTCCATCCTCTATCAATAAGCATAAGAGTTCTGGGGTGTATGAGCTACAAGGAGAAATGAACAAAATCAAACCTCCTACATTTGATGGTGAGCACAAGAAGGATGAAGATGCAGAGACATGGCTGGTGGGCATGAGAAAGTATTTTCAATTGCATAATTATTTGTCTCATGCAAAAAGAAGAATTTATATCTGTCAACTCAAGGGAAATACATCCATGTGGTGGGATCAACTTGTGCAGGTGCAACACATTAAAGAGAAAAGTGTTACTTGGAGGGAATTCAAGAAGTATTTTGAGAAGAAATACTTGACTAAGAGATACTATGACAAGAAAATCAAATATTTATTTGAACTCAAGCTTGGGAGTATGACCATAGATGAATATGAAAGAAGGTTTTACCGTAGATGAATATGGGAGTATGACCATAGATGAATATGTCTCTTTCATAAAGGATGAGACAGTTAAGATTCAGAGGTATTTGAGTGGATTTCCATCATTCATCAGTGAAAAAATACAATATGATGATCCCAAGACATTGGAGGAGACCATAAGGTGAGCTAAATGCCTATATGATAAAAAAAAAGTAAGGCCAACTTTCCAAAAAACTTAGGAAGACAAAAAGAAATTCAAGATGGATCAAAGGAAGAAGGGAAATAAGCCACCATGCTTCAGAAATAATACTCAAGGACAACCAACTTCTAGAGAACCCAGAGCGATTGGGGTGGGGGGTCAAAGGTCAAGGCAACCACCTATTCAATGTTGGGGTTGTAAAGGAGATCATATGTTCAGATATTTTCCCCACAGAGGTGAAAAAATGAGGATTGTTCACACTGTACAACAAGATGAAACAGTGGAGGACTTGGGAAGAAATGTACCAAGGATATATCCATCCCTGGACAACAAGAAAGCAGAGTATCAGTCACATATGATTGAAGTGAAAGGTATGATCAACAACCAAACCATTGCTATTTTAATTGATTTAGGATCTATTCATAGTTATATAGATCCTAAGATGGTGGAAAGTTTTCATTTTCCAAGAAGCAAGCATGGAAAATCTTGGTTGGTATAGCTAGCTACCGGAGCCAAAAAAAAAGTTAATGAGATGGTTAAGTCATATCTTATGGACATGAATGGACTGAACACTAGGGTATATTTGAACATTTTTCCTTTAGGTTCCTATGATTGTCTAATTGGGATGGATTTGTTGGACCAACATCATGCTACCTAGACTGTCGTAACAAGGCATTTACTTACTTGGATGAGGAAGGGAACCTAAGGAAAGTGCAGGGAATTCCCAGGGTAGTGACCATTAGAGAAATTTCATCATTGTAGCTGAAGAAATGTTACATAAAAGGGTGTCAAATATTTGCAGTGCATATGGAAGAGACACCTAAAGATAAGGTGCCAAATTTGGAAGACCGTGATGTCCTGGAAGATTTTTAAGATGTGTTCAAGGAGGTACCAGGACTACCCCCAAAGAGAGACATTGATTTCTCTATAAATTTAATGCCCAGAACATCTCTAGTGTCAAAGACTCCTTATAGAATCAGTACTCCAGAGCTGAAGGAGTTGCAAATGAAGCTTGAAGAACTTCTTAAGAAAGGATATATACACCCAAGTGTGTCACCTTGGGGTGCCCCGGTCTTGTTCATGAAGAAGAAAGATGAGACATTAAGATTGTGCATTGATTTCAGACAGTTGAATAAAGTGATTGTAAAGAACAAGTATCCTCTGCCAAGGATTGATGATCTCTTTGATCAATTGAAGGATGAAACGATATTTTCAAAGATAGATCTCAAGTCAGGATACCATCATGTAAGAATTAAAGAGGAAGATATCAGCAAGACCACCTTCAAGACAAGGTGTGGTCATTATGAGTTCACAGTGGTGCCATTTGGTTTGTCAAATGCACCAGTTGTTTTCATGTTCTTAATGAATGGTGTTTTCCAAAAATAATTAGGCAAGTTTGTCATTGTCTTTTTGGATGACATCCTTGTATATTTCAAGTCATAAGAAGAGCATGAGCATTATTTAAAGATGGTGTTGCAAGTATTAACGGAGCATCAGTTGTATGCCAAATTGAGAAAGTGCTCATTTTATCAAAGGCAAATTCATTATTTGGGACATATCATTTCAGAGGATGGGATAGTAGTGGATCATGAGAAGATAGAAGACATTAGAGAATGGTCAACACCAAAGAATGCGATAGATTTCAGATCATTCATGGGCCTTGCAAGCTACTATAAGAGATTTATTGAAGGATTCTCAAATATTGCACACCCAATCACTTCCTTACAAAAGAAGGGTGTGACGTTTTAGTGGACATTGGATTGTGAAAAGAGTTTCCAACACTTGAAACAATAACTAAAAAGTGCTCCAATACTAAGGATTGCATACCCAAATGAAGACTTCATTGCATGCACAGATGCATGTAAATAAGGACTTGGTGGAGTCCTCACTCAAAATGGGTTTGTTATATGTTATGAATCAAGGAAGTTGAAGGAGCATGAAAGACACTATGCCACTCATGATTTGGAGTTCGAAGCCATAGTGCATGCCTTGAGGAAATGGAGACACTTCCTCATGGAGAAAAGATTTGAGATCAGGACAGACCATAATGGTCTGAAATATTTACTTGATCAACCAGCTCTAAATGCTAGGCAAAGCAGATGGTTACAATTTCTAAGTGAATATGACTTTGATATAAAGCGTATCAAGGGGAAAGCGAACAAAGTGGTTGATGCACTCAATAGAAGAGTGCATGAATTGCATGCTACAACCATTAGTATGTACCAATCAGATTTGAAATATAAAATTATAGAGGATGCCCAATCAGATTTGCAATACAAGGAATTAGTGGCAAAATTACAACAAGGTAATTTGCAGTAGAAAATTGAAGAATACAAGCTAGATAATGATGAAATTCTCTTGTACGGGGGAAGAATTTATGTACCAAATTCCCATGAATTGAAAAATATGATATTGAGAGAAATGCATAATGTACCTTATACTAGGCACCCAGGTTATCAGAAAACTATAACATCTGTCAAGAGCCAATATTATTGGCTAGGAATGAAGAAAGAAGTTGTTGATTTTACTGCCAAATGTTTGGAATGTCAAAAGGTAAAGGCCAAGAATAGACACCCAGATGGTTTTCTACAGCCATTACCCATTCCTGAGTGGAAATAAGAAGTTGTAACAATGACTTTCATCACCAAAATTCCCAGAACAAACAAGCAACGTGATTATATCATGGTAGTGGTGGATAGGCTTACTAAAGCTGCCCATTTTATTTCAGTTAATCTCACTCACAAGGAAGCCAACACTGTTGATGTATATATGAGAGAAATTGCTAGATTACATGGCATACCCAAGACAATTGTGTCTGACATAGATCCAAAATTTACATCAAATTTTTGGAAGGGATTATTCAATGGTTTGGAACAAATTTGAATTTTAGTATATCTTATCATCCAGAATAAGATGGAAAAATAGAGAGGGTGAATCAAGTGATTGAGGATATGTTGAGGATGTATGTGATGGATAAACCATCAAAATGGGAAGACTACCTACACTTGGTAGAGTTTGCTTATAACAATGGGTACCGAACATCTTTAAACATGAGCCCATTTGAGGCACTTTATGGAAGAAAGTGAAACACACCGATAAGCTGGGATAACCTAGCAGATAGAGCAGTGGTTGGGCCATATTTATTCAAGGAAATGGAGGAGAAAATGTTGAAAATAAAACAAAATTTAAAGGCTTCCCATGTAGAAATTTGGATACAAATTAATGCATTCTTGCGATTCTCCTAATCTAACAATTTCCGCCACTTGTTAAATACAGAATTGCTTCTACTATTATTATTGTGGAAGCAATTAAACCACGATCACAACCACAATGCACAAAGTGAAATATCAATAACACACAACACAAAAGTTTTACCGGGAAAGCGTAAAGCTAAAAACCCCACTATCATATATTATGTATATCATGAATCATGAAACAATCTCATACAAAACTCTAATCCAAGAGCTCTCAGTACAATACAATTGTCTCACAATGTCATACACAAATTAGCAAATACATGTGCCAATTTCCATGTTCATACATCCTGCCTCCTTTGCACAATCTTTGCAATCCGAATTCTCACAATGAATCGAATGAATTCAATTGCCTCGTTTGCACATGCTCATAAGCATATTCACTGCATGTGTGAACAAATCACAACTGATAGCCAAACTGTCCCTTTCACCTGTTATCTCAAATGGATCTCCATTGGAACTAGCATGCATGTAGTTAACCGTGGAAAATCTTCAGTTGCATGTGAGTTCACTGATTAACTGAAATCTCACTAGTACATGTTTAGTTACAACTAGTACAACTGCTATTAACTCACTTAAATACACTTATAAATCTGTTACAATTCCAAATCACTCAGTTATGAATGAGATAATAGATTAATATTTATTGTCTAATTTAATTAAGGGAAAATTAAATTAG
>JASDQU010371490.1:25529-35694 GCA_032191745.1 Picea mariana | reverse complement strand
GACTGAGCAAGTGTTCCCCTTGGAAGTCCAGTAGATATTTGTTGCATGATATTCAAGGCTCCATGCTGAAGATGTCCCAATATCCTATGCCATAATTCACCCTCATCCCGGCTCACCACTGTTTTTGCCTTGCCTATCATGTCACCACAGCCATCTACCTGTAGCATGTAGAGATTCTTAACTCGAATCCCTATCTTATTGACTTGACCTGTTGCTTTATGTCACGGGTAGGCTATACCACTGCTAAAAACAACATCATAGCCTCTGTCCTCTAACATTGTGATTGAGACCAAGTTTTTCTTTAGACTTGGAACATGCATAACATTTTTCAATTGAAATGGTTTACTTGACTCCCTCTGAAAGGTAATGGTACCAATACCAGTTGCACTGTATTTTCCATCATCGCCCATCTCTATATGTATTTTGAGATCTTTCTCCTCCAAGTCAATGAAAGACTCTTTATCTCCCATCATGTGGAAGGAAGCACCACTATCCAAATACCACATCGATACCGATGCACTTGAAGCCATGCATGCGATCAAAGTGAAGTCAAGCTCAAATTGTGAGACAAGAGCCTCACTAGTTGCAGCTCCAGCAACCGTCTTGTTCTTCTTCTTCTGCGGAGAGCTAGTAGTGAGATTCCCACGTTCGTGATAGTGAAAACACTTAACTTTGGACAAATCCAGCTTCTTGACTTTAGACTTGGAATTTGATTGGAATTTTATCCCTTTCCCTTTCCTTTCCTTGGAAGTCAAAGTACAATCCTCTTCATCATCACGCTTTGATGAAGATCCATCTCTGGTATTCCGCCTGAACTCCTCTTGCACCAGATCCGACCATAGTCGTTCCCAATCTGCTAATTTTTCCCTTCCATTAATAGAGTCTTGATAACTGTGCCAACTCTTAGGAAGCCCTAGGAGCACCAAGCTCACCAAATCATCAACAGCGACTGTTATTCCCACACTTCCAAGTTCATCTCGACATTAGACAAACTTTGTGAGATATTTTGGAATGGTGTCGCCTTTCTCCATCTTAATCTTCTTGATTTTATCTTTGAGCGCCAATTTCCTATGGTCGCTACTGTTTTGGAACAGATCTGTCAAAACCTTCCACATTGCATATGGTGTGGTTTTCCCATGGAGACTTGAGACAATGTGGTCTCGTACTCCCTCCAACAGAATCCTCCTCGCTTTCGCCACTTTCTTTTGCCATGCATCAAGATTTGCAGTATCTATCGCAACCGGCTTAGGAACATCTGCATCAATGTAACCCTTCAATCCATTGTCTTCGAGCACTACCTCCATCCTATCCTTCCAAGCAATGTAGTTAGAACTACCCTCAAGTGCATACTCCAACCTCAAGCCATTGAAAGACATTTCGATCTTGAATCAAGTGTCACACCAAGAAAATCTTGCAAATTTGAATGTTATCCAACCCAAAACTCAACCCCTTCACTTTCCTCTTTCCCTGGGAGGTTTGCACCCCACCTGAGAGCAACCTGAGGGAAGTTCGTACCCTGCCTATGTATAGCCTGCGAACTTGCCTATCAAGTTCGCACCCTGCTCCACTGTAGCCTGCGAGAATTCCCTGGAAGTTCGCACCCTGCTCCATTATTAGGGTGAGGGAAGTTTGCACCTTGCTAGTGTATTTGCCTACGAGAATGCCAATGAAGTTCGCACCCTGCCTTTATCTAGGGTGCAAGAATTACTGTTCTTGAAAACACCGGAAGTTTTCAGTACTACAGTTCGCACTCGGCTAGAGGCAGGACCTGCGAGAATGAAATTATGTTCGCACCTCACTTCCGTGACTCCGTGGCCTCCATGGATCTGATACCATGTAGAAATTTGGATACAAATTAATGCATTCTTGCGATTCCCCTGATCTAACAATTTCCGCCACTTGTTAAATACAGAATCGCTTCTACTATTATTATTATGGAAGCAATTAAACCACGATCACAACCACAATGCACAAAGTGAAATATCAATAACACACAACACAGAAGTTTTACCGAGAAAGCGTAAAGCTAAAAACCCCACTATCATATATTATGTATATCATGAGTCATGAAACAATCTCACACAAAACTCTAATCCAAGAGCTCTCAGTACAATACAATCGTCTCACACTGTCATACACAAATTAGCAAATACATGTGCCAATTTCCGTGTCCAGACAGCCTGCCTCCTCTGCACAATCTCTGCAATCCGAATTCTCACAATGAATTGAATGATTTCAATTGCCTCGTTTGCACATGCTTATAAGAATATTCATTGCATGTGTGAACAAATCACAACTGATAGCCAAACTGTCCCTTTCACCTGTTATCTCAACTGATAGCCAAACTGTCCCTTTCACCTGTTATCTCAACTGGATCTCCATTGGAACTAACATGCATGTAGTTAACCGTAGCATATCTTCAGTTGCATGTGAGTTCACTGATTAACTGAACTCTCACTAGTACATGTTTAGTTACAAATAGTACAACCGATATTAACTCACTTAACTACACTTATAATTCTGTTAAAATTCCAAATCACTCAGTTATGAATGAGATAATAGATTAAAATTTATTGTCTAATTTAATTAAGGGAAAAGTAAATTAGACACATGTTTCTTGTTGACTTTTCAACATCCCAAGACAGGCAGAAAATCTATGCTGATAAGGGAAGAAATCACAGGGAATTTAAAGTTGGGGACCATGTATTATTGAAAGTGAAAGCCAACAGAAGTTCCCTAAAGTTGGCAAATTGTTCAAAGTTGGCAGCTCGCTATTGTGGGCCATTTTAAATCCTATAGAGGATTGGTCCAGTAGCTTATACGATTTCATTGTCTACA
This sequence comes from Picea mariana, assembly GCA_032191745.1. NCBI lineage: Eukaryota > Viridiplantae > Streptophyta > Pinopsida > Pinales > Pinaceae > Picea > Picea mariana. The sequence goes on along the minus strand of JASDQU010371490.1, from coordinate 32,856 downwards.
TCTATGTCTGTTAATAATGTATTCCATGTATCATTTCTCAAGAAATATATACCTGATGCTAATCATGTTATTGATTGGAATGTGATTTAGGTGGAGCAAGAAGGCACTTTCCAAGTGCATCTGGTACGCAGTCTGGACTAGAAAATCAAACAGCTCTGAAATTGAGCCATAAGGCTTGTAAAGGTCCAATGGACCTGGTACGGTATTGAGGACGCTACTTGGGAGCATGAGGATGCAATAAGGGCAGAATACCCACATAATTTTAAAGATTTTTGAAATTTTGTTGTATATGCATACATAATGCATTGAGGACAGTGCATAAATAAGGGGAGGGGATTGTAATATCCCTAGGTTGAACCTAATTGTAAATATACATACAAATGTACTTAAGTTGGTGAGTTGTTTGACATCATTTTTGGTATGCACCTTCCATGGTGTAGTGCATGCATGTACTGCGCAGTAAAATGATGAACTGTGCACATTCAAGGATACCATGCACAACAACTTAAGTGCGAGCAATTTTGAGGCTAGGGAGCCATTGTGTATATGAGGTGTTTTATAGGCTGGTGATCCATTTATTATAAGCGAGGATGATTATGTTTTGAATTAGGCTAGAGAGCCTAGATGCTAAAGGCCAGTGAACCTATTTTTGTACATGCCTCATCATTAATATAAAATATATCACTACACACAGACAAACCACGATAAAAGAGTATGGGGGACTAAACTCCACTAGTTAGAGAAAGGGGGGGCTAAAAGTTAAGGAAAGGGATAAGCTAGGGAGCTTAAGCCAAAAAGGAATATTATATTTCTTAAATCATAAAGTATGGATAATTATTTTATCCTAAGTTCTAAAGTTGGGGACAAGTGGGCCAAAGTAGCTCCCAACATGACAAGTGTCAAGTTGGGGAAATGCATACATATTGTTTGGACTTATTTCATTTTCCATCATCCTTCCGTCATTCGGTCATCCATTCGAGCCATACCGGGACCATTCACTCACGCAGTTAGCTATCCTCCATACTTCTTGTCATTGTATCTAAACCTTTATCCATAGCCATATTGATTTGTGTATATGGTTAGCTTAGGAGTTGGACTGAAGAAGCGGGTTGTTAGGCCCATGGGATATGGAAGAGGCAAGTTGTTAGGCCCTTGAGAAATTTCTCTCTAGGTGAGAGAATTGTTGGGAATTGATTTTCTGAAGGTGTTAAACTACATCTATAGGGATTTGAGACTTCCTGTCCAACCTGTTGCTGAAGCCCGGAAAGGAAGTGGGGCAGCCGAAGGACTGTTGAGTAGAGAATGGGCACACTTCCTGGGGTGGGATAGGCATGTGGGGAATGAGTGACTATAAGCTATTAGTTTGAGTTGGCACCTGTGACAGAGTCTTTCCTGTTGTCTGAGATAGTCATCCAGGTTAGGAATCCCCTTCGAAGAGTGGAGTTTATTCCTAGATCGGGGGTGACCCATTGATGAGAGTGATGAGCAATGTGATCTAAGGATGGGAGGTTCATGGAAGGTCTGCACACAGTTGGTGATATTACTACCAAGATAAGTGTCAATTGTGTGATAAATTTACATGCTGCATTATTATTTACATGTTTATTTTTATGGGTTTATCCTATGTGTGGCTATAACTGTCTTTATATTTATGGGTATTTCCTATATATGATGCATGTATATGTTTACTGTCATTTCCATATGAATCTCTATATTTACAATATGTATTTGTCTGTTTATGTTTTATATATAATTTTCCGCAAGAGTTATGTGTGTATATGTTTTAATTGCATGCAGTTCGAAAAATTTATGTGGCATAGCTCAGTTGGATGTCGGGTATGTTACAATATGTTGAGAACAAAATAAAAGATGTTTTTTAGAGTAGCATGCCCCGACATGGGTGGCCGAGGATGTTACAAGTGTGAGAAAATATGATGTTTTTTTTACCTTATAACTCAATTATGATGTGCTTCATCCATGATTCAATGTATATGCATATATGGCTTGGTTTACTCTTATAAGGAAAACACAGATGGGACCAGTTAGTTGAAAAATATCTTTGAAGCTTAGTTGACCAGTCTCTACTTAACAACAAGCCATAACTTGTAGGTATGTCAACCACAAAAGTATCAATAACTTCATGTACTCTAGGGTCAGATGAAAGCCTAATTAAGACATGTTTAACTTCATCTTTCACTTTGACATCTTTCCTATCCAATTGTATGATTAATGTTTTGGTTAACTATGGAATATCATTTATATTTTGACATAATGCATAGGTAATGATGTTCGATGAGGCATCAAAGTCAGCTAAGAAATTGCGTACATTGAAAATGAAAATTTCATATGTAACTAGGAAAGGAGGTACTTGATATTTCAAGTGCACACCTATACTTGTTGCATTTATGACAACCTAGATTTCCACCCGATGGAATTCTTTTTATTCAACAATTTTGGCAATAATTTCAGTAGCAACAATGATTTTCTTATGAGGATTTTCATGTTTAAAAGCAGCATGCAACATATCACACTATTGTGGTAATGAGTAGATATCAAACATAGATATATTGGATTTTTTCTTCCTCATATCTTCTATGACATAATATTCTAGAGCTTTGTTTTCTGGTCGAATCATTGTTGAGTTTGATTGTGTGCCACTAGTCTTGCTTTTGGGTGCAACTATGTTGGATTTGGTATTGTTTACAACTGGGTAGGATGTACTTGGTTTGTTGATGTTAGCCGAAACAGTCGTATCATATTTATTTTTTTCTTTTGTCTGGGTCAGGGTACTTGGTTTTGGAGTAGGAATAGGAGGGATAATCTTCCTGAGAGGAATGTTAGCATATTGGGAATATGAGGTTTTGGGAGGTGGAGCTTTGCTGCATAAATTCTAATGTCTAGGGAAAACCTTCACTACTAATGTATTTTGTACAAATATTTCTTCTATTTTCTCATCGTCTGAGTCTATACACCAGTCCCAAAGGAAAATAACAATGTCTAGGAGAGGATCCTAAGTGGTATTTTCATTCACTGTTTCACTTGGTTGTTCATCATTAAAACTTTGTTGATCTAACAGTTGATTTATAACCAAGGTCACATAATTTACACATTGAGGGAACATCTTCTCAGAGTAGTTTTGTTGGTGATATGAGAATAAATTATCTTTATCGAATCTATCCATACTTAATGTGATTTGAGGAGATTCAGGTGGTCTAGGTGGTTTTTCATTTCTTTTTAAAAATGGGAAGAAAGTTATAGTCCTTGAATATCCTTCGCCAACATTATTCTTGAGATCCACAACTTCATTCAACAATTTATTGACTAACTTCACAACACTGTCAATATCCTTGGGTTCCTTTTTGGAAGGATTTTCTAGCAGTAAAGGTTTCTTTCCAGCCGACCTGATTTCCTTAGAGTGTGAGTGATGGTCATATGAGGATAACACCCTTTCTACAATTTCAACTTCAACAAAATTTAGATCTATAGTGTCTCTATTAGATCTCTTGAAAAACATTTGTATGGAAGGGATAAGAGTTGCAATGTAGTATTAAATGTCTAGGGATTATGAAGTAGTTGTGTCAATATTAAAAATAGTTAAGACCATGAGAAATCACTGATTGAAATCCTTCACTTTTTCCCTTTTGTCCATTTTAAAGGCCCCTAACTCCTTGTACAAGGATGTGGTTGTTTTCCATTCACAAAATTTTCTAATAAAGACCTTCTGAAAGTCCTCCCAATAGGTTATGGAATTGGGTGGAAGACTAAAGTAACAAGTAGATTCTCTGCTAGAGAATGTGTAAGGAAACAAACTACAAAAAAAATATTCATGTTATACATTTATAAAGTGAGTGACTAAGAAGAATTTTTTTATGTGATCATCTTGTGAGCCAGGTTTTTCTAGATCAAACTTGGAAAGGACCTTGTCATATTTCCTTGGAATTTCATGTAAGGTTCCTGCTAAATTTAAATAACTTTCGGACATTCGAGGTGGGATCACTTCCCTTTTCTCTCGACGTTCACCTATGATCTATTCAAAAATCATTTCAAGGTTTTCACCATCAAGGTTATGTTCGAATTCAAGAGGGGTAGGGGGAAAATGGCTCAAAGGAATTGGAACCTATTGTAATGTAGTTTTGATGAGGTATTCTACATATTAAAAAAATATATTGGGATGGATGTTTGGGCATATTGCATGGGTATATTTCCTCCTTAGGAGCTCTGAAATTGTTGGTAGATTTTGACCAAAAATTGGCCACTCCTATCTTCTTTCTCCCATAATATAATAAAAAATTGACATCAAAAGATGAATATTTTTTAACAATTATAAGTTCATTATGTAGGATTCAGTATCATTTTCATCACACAATTTTCATAATCAAAATCCAACTTTTTATGCCTAATATATTCAAGATTTCATCCAAAAGTATGACAAAGAGACTATAAAAGGAACTATGAAGAATTTTCTAAGTGTCGTGTTCTCTCTCCATTTTACAAATTTTGACTAAATACTATACTCACTTAGTCATTTCTATCACTTAAAATATCCACACTTAACCTCTGCTCACATTCCAAAATAATTTATTAGATCCATTATTATGAGATTAGCATGTGAACCAAATTCGAGCAAATCATCTTTCTTGGTTTACTTGACCTGAATCTTGACGTGGAAGAGCTTGTTCATCTCCTTCTCATCCAAGTGATGAAGGATACTCAAACTCACCTCCTTCTAGAAATATGTGAAGAAAATATTTTCATCCATATCAGAGATCCTTTCAACTTGACTACTCGAACCTGTGGGTATAAGGTTATTTTTCTTTATGTCCCTCTTGTGGTTCTTTGATTTCATCTCTCGATGTAGTTTCCAACAATTTTCCTCAGTGTCCCCACCAATGTTGCAATTATTTCAATGTTCCCTAGGATGTTTGCACTGATTTGTAGTGGCTTTTGTATTATTATGTTTTCTCCATTTTCACTTCTTCTTTCCCTCCTTAGAAGATTCCTGGTGATATTTATGCTTGGAAACACATGACTTCTCTTTATTTTGTCCTATGCTTTCCAAGTATTGTTCCTGTACACATGCCTCATCCACTATCCTTGGCTTGAAGAGAATCACCTACTTTTATAGATGACTGAATAAACCCCCCATATATTTGAGGTGTACATCTGGGTCATTGGGAGAGATAGCTAGAATTATGGCCTTGTTTTTGAACTTGGTGGTGTGATCCTTTACACTCTACCCCTACCACTACCTAAATTAGTGCCACCGTATCCATTTTTCCTCTACATACTCGATACGGAATAATTAGGACATGATGAGGGTTTTGAATTCCTCGCACCCAGTTACTGATGGATCACCCTCGAGCCTAATGTTTTCTTAGGAATTTCCTACTTGGTTAAAGAATGGCTCTCTAACTTCAATCTAGCAAATGAAATATTTTTCTCTTCATCTATTTGTTGAACACTAAAATAAACTTCTAGTTGCTACAACTGGTGATTCAATTTTAATGCATCGATCTCACCTTGATATGGATTTATGTCCACTTTTTCGTCCATATTGAATAGGGACTGTGAAGCCTTAATGAAACTTGAACTAAACTACTCTTTCTTAGGTTTTTTTTGTGACTCCTTTTCTGGGTTTTCATTTTCTCCCAATTTCCCATCTGATCTGATATTCGAGTTTGAGTCTCCAAATTCTCCAAATTTCTTGAGATTGGTTGCTAATCCCCATGAGGAGGGACATATTGCAAGATATGTCAGTGAATTTCTCTTCCATCCTCACAAATATATCCTCTTCCAAGTCTTGAGGGTTGTTATGCATAGACTCATTGACCATGGCTATGGTTCTACAAATTTATTCTTAAACCTATTCTCAGATCCTGCAACTTGCCACAAATATCCAAAAGAAAACCTACTCGGATACCAATATGATCTGTAAAATTCCATGGATATTCCACTTGAATAGCTCATCACGACATGTATGATAAATAAAACTCAAATATACACCATGAAGGTTAAATTCATTTAGATTCAAGAATATTTAGTTATGTATTTTTTGTTTATGCATGAAACAAATAAAATTTAGAAAATAGAGAACAAGAAAATACAATCACACACCATCCACAAAATAACACAAATATTTTCTTTGGAAAACCATAAGGGGAGAAAACCCAGCTAAAAGGTGAGGCTTCTTTTCTCTCTTTCCTCTGGTATGGAAATAATGCAAGTACAAAGGAGAAGGCACTCTTTATTGAGTTACTTGAGACTTGTGGCCCATTAGCATGCTACATTAAATTAAAACCCTATGTTATTCTCTCTAATTTCTCACTCCTAATTGTTCTACTTTGCTATAAGAAAAATCACAATAACATAAAATGGAACCCCTTATCCTCTTAGCGGCCTAGTATTTAACATAGCTCAATATCCCTCTATAGTTAGGGTTTTTTACTTCCTCAACCTTCAATTGTCATAAGTTTTTGGAACTTATAGAATATTCTTGAAATTAGTCATGTAGCTAGCCCCATATGAATGCGTAATGGGCATTGATGTGGCATCCTCTCATACCATGGTGCTCAACATGACAAGTCAACTTGCAGGAGGCATACATTTTGCATAAAAGTTCCAATTGATACATGGTATGCATTGTTGGAGAGGTATTGAAGTGTATAACACCATCAAGGGTGTGTTCACAAGTTTTGGACACTAGAACCTAAAAAAACATTGTTCAATACCTTAAAATAGCTTTAGAAGGTTTCAAACCCCGATTTTCCAAACTGGGACCTGCCACTAAAATGAACTTGCAAGTTTATTCCTCCAATTGTTTCCACTCTGAAAGCATCAGGATAGATAAAAACTAATATAATGATACAATATAAATCACACCCATAAACAAGTGCATTGAATTATGTGAAAAACCAATGCTAGGTGGGGGAGTGCACAAAGTGGATCGAAAAAAAACTAGAAATGGGGTGCGAAGGAATGCCTACGTGTTCCTAGAAATGTTCAGACATTCTTAATACTATATCCTCGGTACTCACTTAACTTCCACACACAATTTCCAACTTGCATTATTTATGAACGCAGGTGCATTCCTAAGAAACATGTGTTCAAGAACGTGCATGCATTCCTAAAAATATTGAAATGAAAATAACACACGTGTTATTTAGGAATGCATGTGTGTTCCTAAAGTGAATGCACATTATTAGGGATAGGAATGTGCACATGTTACTTTTAACACAAAATATATCTCTCTTATCCCTCTCTTCTTCCCTCTCTCTCTCTCTCTCCCCCACTATTCCCCCCTCTCCTTCTCTCTCTCCCTCTCTCTCTC
>JASDQU010371490.1:5589-25481 GCA_032191745.1 Picea mariana | reverse complement strand
TTTTATAGCCCTAAAATGCCCTACCTATGCATACATGGCATTGGCCTTTCTACTTGCACAATTGGCCAAATTATTGTTGAGGAACTCTCGTTAAAAAACCATTTTTTGTAGCATGCACGCGCCCTACTGCACTACTTCCTGTGTACATATGCTCGATTCATACTAGACAACCTACATACATACGCTAGTTGCATACTAAACAACCTGCGTTTACCTCCAAAAGCTGCAAAAAATAAAAAGTTGCAAGGAATTTGGTGGACTTAACGGGCTATTGGAGTTTTTGCAGCCCTTTCTGAGATTTGGCCTCAACATTCCCCCTCCATCCCTTCTGTTTATGAAATCCATTCCCTTTTCCTACATAGAGTAGTTGATTGTGAGAGGCGAGTAAGGAATGATGCACTTGGAGCAGTAGTAAGAGGAGCCCGAACCAAGTTTGCAGAGCGTCTGCTGATGATAAGGTTGTAACTATTTGTAATCTTTACATTTGAATAAAAGAATTTTGTATCTGTCCCAAATATTATTTTTTTATGCTTAATGGATTAATGCATTCACACTTATATCTAAACCTAACATTGATAAGTAGAGAGAATATCTTGTAGCTTTTTTGTTTAAATTGTTTGCAGGTAATCTTTGGAAGGAGACCAACAACCTAAGAAGCTACAAAGGAGGAGGAGGTCTACACCAACTGAAAGGATCTAAGGTACACCCTATTTTCCTTCTCTTATATTTTAAGGTTAGATTGTTTGGGGTAGTTTATAAATAGGATTGTCTTTTAAGGGAGATCAATTGTATGCCTATACTCTGACCTAGTATAGTTTTAGGGGGATTCCCCCCCCTGGCAGAATTGGTGACTCCACTCGAGAATCTCTCTAGGGTCTTAATGGGAGATCTTGGTTACATTTGATTTTTCAGTTTCTTTCTGAGTGTTCTGAGTGTTCTAAGTTAGGTTGGGTCTCTGGTCACCTTCAAGGTGCTTACCAGCTTCCCTTTCCCAACTTGTCTGTCCAAATTTTATTTTTTTTTGAAAATTTATAGAGGTGTATGTGTCTTGTTATCTATACAACACATGTACATATGCGGTCAAAATTATATACATCCCACATACATACACAGGCTATCCATGCATAGCAAGCGTCTCTGTTGTTTTGGAGAATTTTTTAAAATATTTTCCTTTTCCTATAGGAAACTTGTGGTTCCCAGGTCTTCTTGAGTTATAGAAGCTTCTATTTTTTTGGGTTTAGAAATTTTGTAGGCTCGGATTATTTATGAAATAGAAAAACAAATCCTCTTGTCTCTCTATGTTTCCTAGCTATTTTTGGCTTATTTTTAGCTTGAATTTTTGGCTTATTTTTAACATCTTCTGTTAGTTCTTCTTTGATTGGAAGAAAATAAAAGAAAACCTAGTTTTTTATGCTAGTTAGGTCTCTTTCTTTCTTTGCATTGTTATTTAAAAAAAGATAGCATAGGGTTGTGTTTTCTTCTCATATTGAAATCATTTCCAAAGAAAAATAAGAAATACAATCCTTTCATTTGCTCTTTTGTTTCACTCAAAAGTTGCATTGTGCATTTTGCATGGAAATGAGAAAAGATTGCATTTTTAGGTTTGAAGGATTGTTCATTCTTTTTTCTTGAAGCTCTTTTTCATTTGTAGAATTAGAGTAAAGTCTTATTTTCCATTGTTCTTATAAGTTTAATTTTTGCAAGTGTCTCAAACAACATTAGTTGCACTTACGTTCCTTGAGTAATAAAATCCCTTAAAACAAACGCACTAATCTAAAATACATTAGTAACACTTTTTATAGGGTTCACCAATAGCTTGGGCTAGGGTCTTGGATTAGGTGTGGAGAGGTAAACTCTCCAAGGCCAACCAAAAATTAACTTAGGTGTCTGTGATATGGTGTGAAAAATACACTTTGTAATTAATCAATATCGGAAGTTACTCTCACATAGGAGTCAAACACGAGGCCACATGGAGGATGATGACGGAGATATCCACTCCTGATCCTGACCAAGCATTTAGGAGAGTATGTACTGGGGGTGAATCCTTTAGCGTTTTTAGCACCTCCATTTTTCTTTCCATTTAGATTCGGTTTTAGTCAGGGTATGGCCCATGCACCCAAATATGTGAAGTCAGGTATGTAGCACTGTGGGGTCGAAGTCAGGAAGTGTCTAGTTGGACCTTGGAAATGGAAAGGGATGTTAGAGTCAGAACATGTGTAAGTGGTACGGGTATGTCTTTTCCAAAGAGTTGAGTCCTGTTAAGAAATCAGTCTCTACGTGCCCCAGGTCGAGTCAAGTAGTTAATGGAAGTCGCATCGGCAAGTGCAACAGATATTATCAGTTCATCATGAAGGACGAGGGAATGAAAAATAGTGGTGTTCGTATCATGCATTCCCTGAAAACCTTATCGCATGTGTTCTACACACAGGGATGTGCCATGGAAAATCTACAATTCGATTCAAAACATCCTGTCACCATGAATTCACTATTCTCTATCACGATCCCTCCTTCTTCCCGACTTGCTATAAATTTCAGATGCTTGGCACCCATTTCAGTCGTGAAACCAGATTCACACTATGTTTGCAATTTGCCTTGCCAGTTCAGGTTGATCAAAATTCCCTCCCTATGCATTTTCTAGATACACCGTGCAAAGAATACATACTGGTCACGCCATGGAAACCTCCCAAAGCATAAGGAAAGGCACGTGGAGTAGCAGAATTGCCAGGTCCAAGCCCCAAAATGACTGGGAGTTGTTCTCACCTACAACAAGAATTCCCAAGGATGCGAAAGGAGTTATTATTTTACCCACAGAGACGATCAGATCAAACCACGCGGAACCTAAAACAAAAAGATTTGCGCAGGGAGGAAAGACAGTAGAATCCACATCTCCCCAATAGAAAATACCTTGGAGAAGGGGCAGGCCAAGGAAGAACAAGGAAGCTGAGGAAGCCCGAGTTTTAGAAGAGCCACGTGCCAGATCGATGGTTAAAGAAATACTCATGCGCGTCATCCGGCTGGAGCCCACTGGAGGATCAAGCCACAGAATCAGGAGAAGAACAAGGGAAATTGATACCACAGGAGCGAATGATCAAGAGCCATATCAACAATTAAAGCAGGCAAATATGGCTATCGCTAAACTCTACCAAGAAAACATGGAGTTGAGGCAGCAACTAGTGACAAAGACTATGGAAGCGTTATCAATGCAAGGTCATGAAGGGACTGTGGCATGGATAAAAAGACATCTCAGAGAGGCACAAGACACCATTGTACAGTTGCGAGAAGCACAGAGACTATTGGAGGAAAGGCATACAAATCATTCCAGGGAATGCGAAGCGGCCGGGAAGGGAACCCATGCGACTCTCACCAGCGCATCGAAAAAAAAGGATTAGTTGGTGTTCGTCTCTGCATCCGCAAACATAAGACAAATCTTGGCATATTTGAAGGAAAAGTTTCCCTAAATCACTCTACCATTTTGATAACGGCCATGACCATCAAACAATGACTTTCCGTGCACATTTTCCCCAGCAAATGAGCGTGTGACTGAAATCGAAGCCGTTATAGAAGATAGCGAGTTCCTGGCAGACACCTATCCACTCAGACATCTGATCAAAGGGAAATACTGAAAAATCTTTTCCTCATATAGAGACTTGACCGATGATTAGATCCTCGTGGAAAATTTGTGAACATTCACGTGTAAACATACGTGATTACTGTTTATTTTTGGAAAGCACCATGCAAAGAGTCTCTAATGCATACCACTCAGTTTCCTAGTTTTTAGAGCTAGCAGTTAGAAAAAAGGCTAGGCCAAGTGGCGCCCTCATTTATATATTTCATATTTTCGATGTAAGCCAGGTTGGTTGGAAAAATTGGTATAGGTAGTAGATATTATATGTAATTTGAGTTCTACAAAAATTTAATGCAAAGGTCATGTAACTTTGCCGTGAAGATTCTAGTTGTATCAGTCGGATGTATTGTGCCTCTTGCTTTGTGTATGTGCTTCCTGTCATCTTTATTCATATCCTTTTCTATCTATTTCGGAACAAATTTCTGAACCTGTGGATTCGTTGTGCAACTCCCCTTGTTCGCACCACTTAGACAAAACGTTTTCCTATAAAAGATAACTTTGAATTCACCCATAGCAGTGCTCTGAGTTACTTCCTATATGTTCTCCTCGCCACACATTACTATTTTTCTCTAAAGATTGTTGCTCGCCTAGCCTTTATCCTCTTTAAGTTCAATCACCGAGTCATTTGTTTCTGTTGTTTTTCTTGAATCGAATACATATCCCATGTCTTATTTTCTTGCGCCAATATAACCAGAGACCATTATATTAAAGGTGTTAAATCTAGCCACTATTTTAAATTCCATATCCCACGCGAAGATTGCACCCCTCAAGAGAGCCCTATCTGGATCCAAAAGGCTAGTTTTGGGTCTCAAAGTTGGTTGAAAAATTTACCTTCGTTGTATGTTTATTAGTCGAACATATTTATGGAGTGTTAACATTCTGGCTTCGTTGTCGAGGACGAAATTGAATAGATTTTCCCTAGGAGAATGACTAACATTACAGTTTGACCCCTACGGGTAATAGAGGGACAAACATTTGTACCGATTGAAACCCTTACCCTGGAGACTCCAGTCCAAAAGACAAGTAGCTCCAAGTAGCACAGTTTAGGAACCCTAGCTCTGAAGATGATATATACCAGAGAAAGTTTTGACCCAAACCTTACAAAGCCTGTGTACGACCCAGAGAAGGTTTTGCGCAGGACTAGAGAGAAAACATCGGACCCATTCCACTACTTGGACAGAAGCCTGTCATTACCCAAAGATGACGTGTAGAGCATTGACGACCTTGAGTTTGATGAATTATTCAAGCAAACCCTTTTCAAGTCTAAGTTGAAAACCATCTTGGAAGAGACTATTTTTGACCCGAAGAAATTCCAAGATCTGATATCAAATAATATCCCTCAAAATTTGAATCCTCCAGGAGCCATGGCCGCTAGATTCACCCCCCTCATCCTGCCAGCCCAAATACATGACTTGCCTCAGAATTACAGCTAGAGAATCAAGCTCTACGACACTGAAGGAAGTGTTTCTTCCCAAAGGCACCTAAACTGGTTTAATGATTTCGTCAACCTGGAGGAGGTGGACTATGCAGACGCAAAAATGAGGCTATTTGCATAGAGCCTTTTGGGAGATGTAAGAAAATGGTTCAAAACCCTCCCACCCATGAGCATTCAAGACTTCACTACATTCAAGAATTCTTTCCTGAATAAATGGGGGGACAAGAAAAACCCTTTGTAGTTGTTAAAATAGTACAATAATATGAAGAAAGCACCGGAAGAGACAGTGCAGGAATTCTCAGCCTATTTCTTGAAGGTGTACAACTTAATCCCTGTAGAAGTCAAGCCACCCTCTGGGGCTGCGCAGTTGTGGTATGCCGACTCTTTCGACAGTGATTTCACGTTGTTGTTAAGAGAAAGAAGATCAAGGCGACCAACAGACAAGACCTCTGGTTCAAAACAACTACGTGGATGAAGACTTCGACCAATCGTTCGAAGACCAGATGCATTGTTGTGATGAAAAAAACCCGCGCATGTTCTTGACAAAGAGAGAGCATGATCGGTACATGAGAAAAAATGACGAATTCATGTTGGAGATGGACAATGATATGATACTCGAAACGAATGATGTGTCGTCCTGGGAGAGAGAGGAGTTCAGAAAAGGCTACCATAACACCATCATGAAGTTCCAGAAGAAATATAACCTCGGGAGCAAAGATGCGCCTGTCGAGCAGCAACAAATGAACCCCATGAGAAAACCTTCAACGGACACCCCTTCCACAAGGCGATGAAAGCTGAACAACTCGCCCAAGGAAGCAGCTGAAAAGACAAATTCAAAGGAGGAGGCCCCAAGGAAAGCGCTCGAAACAAGATGGTAAGCGCACAGAAAAGAGGTAGAGAAAGTCTGTCCCCCTTTAAATTTTGAACATGAGATGGACAAAATCAAAATCTTTGTCTCGTTCAACGAACTTATTAGAAAAGGCGAGTATCGAGAGAAAATCATTAAATTGTTGAAAATGGGAGGGACCCCTGATACTTTGAATATCCAAGATGACCACCCAGCTATCCTTTTTGGTCCGTGCATTGAAGAGACAAATGATACCGAGGACATCCCTCCATTCTACGTTAGTCTTAAGGTCCATGAAATGAACCTTGATAACACCATGATGGATTCTGGTGCATCACACAACCTCATCCCAAAGGTGATCATGGATGAATTGGGTTTGGACATCACTAGGCCATACAAAGACCTTTTCTCTTTTGATTTGAGGAAATTCAAGTGTTTGGGCCTCATCAAAGACCTAGTTGTGTCATTGGCTCAAATCCCCTCAAAAAACATGGTTATGGACATAGTCATCGTGGACATACCCCAAAGTTTTACATGCTACTATCAAGGTCATGGGATGGTAATTTAAAGGGCACTTTTCATATGGATATGTCATATTCCACCATCCTTGTTTTTTTCCATGATAAAAGACTATACAGAGAAGTGTTGCTGAAGTACATGGTAAGAAGAAAAACACAGCCAAATCACCATCCTATATACGCCATCGACACTGAGGTTGGTTCCTCTATATTCTACAATGACCTGATTTTCAAAGAGGAAGAGCCGACAACCATCATGACAACTAACGAGAAAACTGTGCGGGAAATGATAGAGTGCACCGACCCGAAAGACCGCACAAAAAATGGGGTGTGGAACATGAGTTTCAACAGCGCATTCAACAAAGAAGGGGTTGGTGCTGGCATATGCATAAGAACTCCTGAGGTTGACACAAATATGTGTTCATACAAACTCGCGTTCGAATGTACAAACAACATGGTTGAGTATAAAGCACTAATCTTGGGCTTACAAATTTTGAAAGAACTGGGCGCGCAGAGGATAGAAGTGCGCGGAGATTTCAAGTTGATCATAAATCAGGTAAAGGGCATATATCAGACCAAACACCCCAGGCTGAGAGCGTACATAAATTTGGCGTTGGATCTCCTCAAAGGATTTTTAGAGTATGACCTATCTACTATCCCCAGAGAGAAAAATCAGATCACTGATATGTTGGCCACCTCGGTCTCGGTTTTTAATATCCCCATCTTCCCAAACAAAAAATATGAAATCATGGTCAAGCACAGGATGACAATGCCTGATAATATCAAACATTGGCAAGTGTTTGATGATGACAAGCAGGTGGAGAGATTCCTACTTATGAGCGACGAGTTTGCTAATACAAACATTGACGAGGAATGCTACTACGACAAAGATGAGAGAGCGGATGCACGCAGTAACAATGACCCTTTCCAAAACCAGATCGAGGGAAGGGACATAATCCAATTGAGGAATAACATCACTCCAAAGGGGTTAGTGCCATTGGAAAAGTTTTTTAACAATAATGACGTGGCTAAAAACCCCAAGATCACTGCAAGCATAGAAGACGTGGAAGACTGCAACATTGGAACTGAGGAAAACCAAAATATGATCAAATTATTGAAAACGATCAGTCCGGAGATCAAGCAATACTACGTCAAACTCATGAAGAATTTCCATGGCATGTTCATGTGGATCTACGATGATTTGAAGGTTTACGACACCAAGGTAATACAACATGTTATCCCTCTCAAAGAAGACTAGAAACATTTCAAACAAAATCTGAGATGGATAAATCCCTTGTTGTTGTCCCTGATCGAAAAGGAGCTAAAGAATCTTTTCAACTCTAATATTATTATTTCTTTGCGATTCTATAAATGGGTAGCTAATTTGGTGCCCATAAGAAAGAAAAGTGGCGAGATAAGAATGTGTGTAGACTTCCAGAATCTAAACAAGGTGTCTCTCAAGGATCACTACCCTCTCCCCAAAATGGACTATATCTTGCAAAAGGTGGTGGGGTCTTAGAAGATGTCCATGATGGATGGTTTCTTAGGTTATAACCAGATCATGGTTCACCCAGACGATAGAGAAAAGCAGCTTTCACAACTCCATGGGGAACATTCATGTATGCTAAGATGCCTTTCGGTTTGATGAACGTCGGTGCCACTTTCCAGAGGGTGATGGACATATCATTTGCCGATGAAAAGGACAATTTCATTGTAATATATTTGGATGGCATCATGGTATACTCTGCCTCTGACAAGAAACACCTCAAGCACCTGAAGAAAGTATTCTAAAAGTGCCGAAAGTTCGGCATATCGCTAAATCCAAAGAAATCACATTTCAGGGTGGAAGAGGGGAAGTTGTTAGGACACATTATCTCCAAGGAAGGAATTAAGATAGACCCTAGCAAGGTTGAAGGGATCCTAAAGATCGACACCCCACAGAGTAAAAAGAAGTGCAATCCTTCCTGGGTAAAGTGAACTTCTTAAGGAGATTCATCCCAAACCTAGCTGAAATAATAAATCACATAACCTGCATGCTCAGGAAGGGAAACGAGATCAAGTGAAACCCAGAGGCCAAGAAGTCTTTTGAAGATATTAAAGTGGCACTGACTAAAGCTCTTGTGCTAGACAACCCAGACTTTATGAAAGATTTCATCCTTTTTTCATTCGCCTCAGAACACACTATTGTCGACGTGTTGTTGCAAAAAGACGAGCAGGATTTTGAAAAATCCATAGCCTATTTCAATCGGGCACTGAACGGTGCTCCACTAAGGTATGACATTATGGAAAAATAGGCGTACACCTTAGTGAAATATTTGAAAGAGTTCAGGACATACATATTGCACTCCCATGTCATCGCTTATGTGCCCAACAACTTAGTAAAGGATATCCTGACTCAACCTGACGCGATAAATGAAGATAAGGGGAAGCACATAAATTTTGACCACCTTTGGACAGGTCCATTCAGAATTGACACGTATTGTGGAAACAATGCTTATTTCCTGAAAGGGATCAATGGAGAATGCCTTAGTTGGGGGCCTATAAATGGCAGGTTCCTCAAGCATTATCTGACGAAATAAAATCCGTTTAAGTCATTTGCCATTGTAAATAGTCATTTTATTTTTGCGTCTAGTTAGTAGGTCAACAGAAAATTGAAGTTCGAAGTGAGGGCCCTAAGTTTATGCTGAGTTTTTAGAAGCTGCGTCGATAGGTTTAGGTTGTTTTTTTGTTTTTTTCTTTACAGTGCCAAAGAGTCAAAATAAGGCCCAATGGTCAGGCACCTCGTCTATTGTTCTTTGCTACCTCACGGAGAGGATAGCATCCCCGTTGGAGCCATTTGTTAGCGCCACCATTTTTATTTCCATTTAGAGTCGGGTTTAGTCGAGGTATGGCCCATGCACCCAAACATGTGAAGTCAGGTACGTAGCACCATGGGGAAAAAGTCAGCAAGTGGTTAGTTGGCCCTTGGAAATGGGAAGGGATGTTAGAGTCGAAACATGCATAAGTGGTATGGGTATGTCTTTTCCAAAGAATCGAGTCCTATTAAGAAATCAGTCTCTATGTGCCCCGGGTCGAGTTAAGTAGTTAATGGAAGTCACATCGGCAAGTGCAACAGCTATTATCAGTTCATCATGAAGGCCGAGGGAATGAAAAATCGTGGCATTTGTATCATGCATACCTTGCAAACCTTATTTCCTGTGTTCTACACATGGGGATGTGCCATGGAAAATATGAAATTTGATTCAAAACATCCCATCACCATGAATTCACGGTTCTTCAGCACGATCCCTCCTTCTTCCCGACTTTTTATAAATTTCAGATGCTCAACACCCATTTCGGTTGTGAAACCAGGTCCACACTCTGTTTGCAATTTCCCTTGCCAGTTTAGGTTGATCAAAATTCCCTCCCTGTGCATTTTCCGGATACAACGCACGTAGAATACTTACTAGTCATGCCATGGAAACCTCCCAAAGCATAAGGAAAGGAACGTGGAGCAGCAGGATTACCGATTCCAAGCCCAAAAATGAGTGGGAGTCATCCTCACCTGCAGCAAGCATTCCCAAGGATGCGAAAGGAGTTATTCTTTTACCCACAGAGACGATCATATCAAACCATGCGAAACCTGAAGCAAAAATACTTGTGTAGGGAGAAAAGACAGTAGAAGCCCCGTCTCCCCAATAAAAAATACCCCGGAGAAGGGGAAGGCCAAGGAAGAACAAGGAAGCTGAGGAAGCCCGAATTTCAGAAGAGACGTGTGCCAAATCGGTGGTTGAAGAACTACTCATGCGCGCCATTCGGCTAGAGCCCGCTGGAGGATCCAGCCACGAAAACAGAATAAGAACAAAGGAAATGGATACCACAGGAGCGAATGATCAAGATCCATATCAATAATTAAAGCAGGCAAAGTTGGATATTG
The DNA here is from genome assembly GCA_032191745.1 of Picea mariana. Lineage (NCBI taxonomy): Eukaryota > Viridiplantae > Streptophyta > Pinopsida > Pinales > Pinaceae > Picea > Picea mariana. The sequence goes on along the minus strand of JASDQU010371490.1, from coordinate 15,140 downwards.
CTGAACTCTACTAGGAAAACATGGAGTTGAGGCGGTAGCTAGTGACAAAGACTATGGAAGTGTCAGCAACACAAGGTTGCGAAGGGAACATGGCATGGCTAAAAAAACAACTCAAAGAGATGCAAGACACCATTGTACAGCTGCGAGAAGCACAGAGGCTATTGAAGGAAATGCATACAAATAATTCTAGGGAATGCAAAGTGGCTAGGAAGGAAGCCCGTGCAGCTCTCGCTAGCACACCAAAAAAACAAGTTTAGCTGGTGTTCATCTCTGGTTCCAAAAATATAAGAAAAATTTTGGCAACTTTGAAGGACACGTTTCCCTAAATCACTCTACCATTTTGATAACATTCATGATCATCAAACAACCACTTGTCGTGCACATTTTTCCCAACAAATGAGTGTGCGACAGAAATCAAACCCGTTATAGTAGATAGTGAATTCCTCGCACACACTTGTTTTCTCAGACATCTAATCAAAGGGACATATTGACACATCTTTCCCTCATATTGAGACCTAACCGATGATTAGATTCTCTTGGGAAATTTTCGAATAGTCATGTGTAAATAGGCGTGATTATTGTCTATTTTTGGAAAGCGCCATGCGAAGAGTCTCTAATGCATACCATTCAATTTCCTATTTTTTAGAGATAGCAGTTAGAAAAAAGGGTATCCCAAGCAGCGCCCTCACTTATATATTTCATCTTTTCGATGTAAGCCAGGTTGGCTAGAAAAATTGGTATAGACAACATCTATTGTATGTAATTTGAGTTCTACTGAAATTTAATGTAAAGGTCTTATAACTTTGACGTGAAGATTCTAGTTGTAGCAGTTGGATGTATTGTGCCTCTTTCTTTGCGTATGCGTTTCCTATCATATTTATTCATATCATTTTCTGTCTATTTCGGAACGAATTTTCAAACCTATGGATTCACTGCGCAATGCCCCTTGTTCATGCCACTTAGAAAAAACGTTTTCTTCTAAAAGATAACTTCACGTTCACCCACATCGGTGCCCCGAGTTACTTCCTGTATGTTCTACTCACCACACAATACTATTTTGCACTGAAGATTGTTTCTCACCTAGCCTTTATCCTCTTAAAGTTCAGTCACTGAGTCATTTGTTTCTGTTGTTTTTCTTCAATCGGATTCATAGCCCATGTCTTATTTTCTTGCACCAATATAACCAGAGACCATTATATCAAAGGTGTTAAATCTAGGCATTGTTTTAAATGCCATATCCCACGCGAATATTGAGCCCCTAGAGAGATCCCTCTCCAAATCCGAAAGGCTAGCTTCGGGTCTCAAAGTTGGTTGAAAAAGTTACCTTCTTCTTCTATTTATCAGCCGAACAGATTTACGGAGTGCTAACAAGCGTTACTGGCTCAACTTGTGTCATACCTCTGAGACACTTGGATCCATCCAAGGTACTATAAGAGTGATTTTGGACCTATTTCATTTCATGCCTCAAGAGGATCTTCGACATTAGTTACCCTGCTCATACACTCACCCGACTGTCAACTGTAGCCCCCTGATTATTGATTACAAGTTGCTCATCTAGTTTCCATTATATAGGTTGACACATAGGTGAATGTGAGGGGTGTATCGAAGTACCTGAGGTATAATCTATACTCTCTGGGAGACACCCAAAGGGACCATCGGTTAGAGGTCTGGGTAACTATTTCTCTTGGCCAATTTTTTACCTTTGTGAATGCTTTGGACGATCAAGACTTCATCTCCCTGGGTCAGAAGTATTCAGAAGGGTAGGTTGTTTGGTTTGTATATTTTTAGGATTTTCTTCTTAGTGGTGTTCTCTATGGTCGCTAGTTTTCCATAGAAAGTTAGTCAATCATTGATTTGGGTCTCTGACCTAAGGTGGTAGACTTCCCACTCCACCGTTCATGAGGAATTTACAGTCTTCCGCTTAGAAACATGGAGCTTCCTATTTATAGGATTTTTTTTTTATACCACTAGTTCGCTAGAGTCAGTGTGTGAGACTTTTATGGACTTGAATGATCCCACAAGGGAAGAACCTATGCATAATATCTTCATGGAAAATGTTACTAACAATACCAAACAAGGAACCATTCGTAAGGGGATTATTTTTCTTTTCCTTTTATTTGGAAATTTTGGTGTCCCTTTGATGGCCACTTTGTACATTATTGGGTTGAATGTGGGACTATTAGTTTGGTTGGGTACCATTCCAAATGTCTTGAGTGCTCTTGATGCTTCTTAGTTAAGAAACTTATGTCATGGGCATCATGTTGATGTTCCTTCATCAACAAAGTCTTCTCCTCCTCCTTCTTCCTTCTATGGTGAATGTCTAGCTACTAGTAATCAGAAGTATAAATGAAATAAAAAGAGGAAGAATAAGAAGAAGAAGTCACCAACCTATGTGCATGTTGGAGATAGTTCATCAACATCTGCAATTCATGTTGAATACCAACACCCAACCTCTACAAGTCATGCTAGGGTAAACAACCAACCCTTCCTATTCATGTTGGATATAAGTCAATGACCTCTGTGAGTCATGTTGAGGACCAACACCCAACCTCTACAATTCATGTTGGGAGAAAACACCCAGTCGTTGCTAGTCATACTAGAGATAGGTCTGTATCCTCTGCGAGTCATGTTATCGACAAATCACTAACCTTTGCAAGTCATGTTGGAGATGTGCAACCAACCAATGCTAATCATGCTGGAGGAATTGATTCTATTGAAAAACCTAGACGAATAGGACGTAAGCCTAAGTTCCCTTGTAATATTTGCAAGTGAGATCAACTTAATCATTTATGCCCTAGCCTTCTAGAGGTACAAATATTGTGGTCCCTGTCTGCAAGCTCTTTCGATTCTAAATCTTCTAATGTTTCCTCACAGCCTATTCAACCATTGGTTGATGAAGTGGTCATGTCAATGAAATATTTGACTGACCCAACTCTTCTTTTGGGGGTGATGTGCCTTTAGACCATGTTGTCTCCCATTATATTCATCCTTTGGTTGATGAAGTGGTCGTGTCGATGCAATCTTCGGCCGATCCCACTCATTTTTTAGGGGGTGATGTGTCTTTAGACCATGTTGTCTCGCAGCCTATTCATCCCTTGGTTGATTAAGTGGTCGTGCCGATGCAATATTCAGCTAACACCACTCCTCTTTTGGGGGGTGATGTTCCTTTAGAACATGTTGTCTGACATTCTATTCAGCTAGTGGTTGAGGAAGTGGTCATGCTGATGAAATATTCTGTTGATCCCACTCTTCTTTTGGAGAGTGTCGAGTATAACAAAGTGTTCACGTCGATGCAATATTCAGTTGATCCCACTCTTCTCTTAGAGAGTGTCGAGTCTTCCAAAGTGGTCACGTCAATGAAATATTTAGTTGATCCCACTCTTCTCTTGGAGAGTGTCGAGTCTACCAAAGTGGTCATGCCGATGCAATCTTCGAATAATCCCACTCTTATATTGGGGAGTGATGTGTCTACGGACTTTTTTTTTAGCATTTCCATTTCAATACTTTCAGAACAAGGGGGCATTCCACTCACTTTGAGCACACCCCCTCCAATTCCTAGGATGGTTTCCTTTGATTGGAATGACCTTTTTGAGCATCGTATACCTTATTTTACACCCTTTCAAATAAGGGTTGAAGTTAATTCAAAAAACATTTATTAATGTATTGTAGATGAAGGAGCCTCTACAAGTATTTTATCCTCCTCGTCTTGGGAAGCTTTGGGTTCTCCTGAGCTTGTGTTTGCTTCACATGAGATGTTGTATTTTGATAGATGTAGTAGTGAGTGTTTGGGGATTATTCCTCAGTTGCCTATCTCGTTAGGTGGGAAGACTGTCCTTGTCGATGTTATAGTGGTACAAGGCCCATTAGATTTCAATATTATTCTTGGGCATGATTATGTATATGCTATGGATGTTGTGGTGTCTATTCTTTTCTAGGTGATGCATTTCCCTCACACTAGAAGCATTGTCACTATCAACCAGCTAACATCTGATAATCACCATCCTAATTCGACATTAGATCAGGATGCCCCTTTATGTGTTCATAGTGTTCGTGTATACTCTACCTTGCCATGAGTTAATTATGTGGCATGTTATCCTCGATGTTCAATTGCTTCTGATAAGGAACCTGTGCTATAATGTTTACCTTCTTGAGACATGGTCTCAACAATTGATCAATATTTTTATCCAATGGGGACATGGGAGCCTTTGCTTCCCCTCTTGGTCCGAGTGATATTGAGTCTCCTTTTGAGTCTGACCTCACTGTTTGTAGATCCTCAAGCCCTCATGCCTGTGATTCTTCGTTGATAGACTCTGCCAGTCCTGGATAGAACCTTCATCATCATATGGAATATTGTTAGTTTGCTTCGCCCTTTGGGACTGTCAACCCTCCTTGTTCGTGTGATTTCTTGGATATTGAATTTCCTTTGGATGAGGCTATCCTTGAAGCCATGAATATAGTCTCTATACCATGGGAAGAATTACACCATATTTTATGTTTCCTTCCCATTTGGGAGAAATTTCAGGTTGACGATCGAAGAGACTTTTGGTCAGAGCCTAACAATAGGATCTACCTGAACCAGTACTACGCATGCATTGTAAGGATGTGCGCTGCCTTGTATCATATTGTATAATCCAAGTTTGTTGTTTTCAAGTTTTTTATTCAGTACCACCTCTTATTTTCCGAAGTTGCTATCTATATTGGATTTATTAACTTCTGGAGGAGTGTTATTGTCCTTATATGTAGGATATTGGAGAAATTTTTCATTGACATTTTGTTCATTGTATCAATCCGCTCTGATAGGTATGACCTTGAAACTAGCATATAGGCTAGGTTTTTCCCTACTTTCATTTTTTCATTATCCATTTCCTGGTTCATTTGGCCTTAGGATCAACCCCACTGAATTGTTGTTGGTTTTGGAGCCTAATTATCTTCCTGATTCAGAGGTCCTTGCTTTCAGCCATGTTTATACCCCATGAAGAATTTACACCCCAGAAGTATGTACACTTTTCCATGCGGGGGAGTGCAGAGGGGTTCGGGGGCGAAGCCCCCGAAGGAAAAATTGCCTTGTAAATGTATATTGTAATTTCATTGTAAATCTGGACCGTTCATTATAAGGTCACAGATCTAACGGTAGAAATTATGTTAGGATATTTTTCCCTAGAAGGCAACCCTCTGTTAGGAGGGAAATGTATTGTGGCTATGCATTATGGCAAGTATTGTATTCTGAGAGAGGAGATTGTGAGAGAAAGAAGAGGAAGTTACAATGGGTTTTGCTGTAGGTTGTATCCCTTCATTTGCTAGATAATAATAAAGGAAGGACCTGGCAATTTCTCTGGTGGATGTATCCCACACTGGGTGAACCACGTAAATATGTGTCTCTATTTTATTGTGTATCTTCTATGTTTTGTTTCCGCATTTGTTTTATTTTATTTCTCCGCGGTCCTGTTTTTTTAACAATTGCGAAACTAACCTTCCTTACTGATAAGTGTGTCATACTTTATGTGGAAGAGATTTCATTCCATGGGCACCCTAGTTAGAGCCTTATTTTCCTTTTTGATTCCCATGCCGAAGTACTTCATAGGCACAAGATTCCTTTTAGTCCTTTCATGATTCTGTGTTGAAGCCTCGTTCTTCTTCATCTTTTTCTTCCTTATACCCACATGACTCCCTATGAACATGGTTTGTTGTCTTTCAAGCTCGCTTAAATTTTGAAAGCGGCATCCAACAAGAGTTTATTTATTCTTTTCGATCTCATCTGGATTACTTGAGAAAATTAGCCCCCCCGGAGTCTTCTTTAAGCCCTTTTCAAACTCTCTAAAATCGAAAATATTTCTAAGTGACCTTGTTTCCCTTCATGCTCGCCAAACTCAAGTTTAATGGAACATTTGTCCAGTGGTAGTTTACCCCGTTTTCAGTCCAGATGACTAATTTTACAAATAAAGGTATGCTTTAGGAACTTCGGTTTGCTAGAAGAGTATTATAAGGCATAAGTTTAACCCTTTTTTAGGCCTGAAGGACTAAATTTTTGAAAAAGGAACATTCTCCTTGGTTTTGGTTTATCTCTTTTTTAAGCCTTGGAGATTACTTACAGAAAAGGAACCCCTTCAGAGTCTATAGTTAAGCTCTTATCAGACTCCCTAAATATGAAAATATCATCGAGTGAACTTGTTCCTTTCACACTTGTTAATTGGTCCAGAAAGAATATCTATTTCACATGAGTTTAACCCTTTTCTAGCCAATAGATTATTCTGGAAAAAGGTACACCTCGGGAGACTTGTCTCACCAGAAGAGTTCTCCTTAGTTATATTTTTTACTTTTTCAGGATAACGAGACTAAACCTAGAAAAAAGTTGTGATTCCATAGTTAATCTCTTTTCAGACTCCTTAAAATGAAAATATCACCGAGTGATATTGTATCAATCACACTCATTAAAATGGCATTGAAGAGACATCTTTTCGATATAATTTTAACTCTTTTTTGAACCAACTAGACTACTTGCGAATACAAAAATCCTTGGAGTCTTCTTTTAGTGTTTTTTTAGACTCTCTAAACGTGAAAAAACTACTGAGATTACATTCTCTGGGATTGTAAAAATTCACATGGAAGGAGTCTTGTTGTGTCATACTTAATCGCATTGCGGGTCTTATATTTGTGTCTTTGGCCTAATTCTAGCTCCATGTTTCTTTAAAATGAACCTTTAAAAAATTCCTTATATGCAAGCCTTGCAACACATTTTTCCTTTGTGATCTGACACCTTGAACCATGGAGAAATTTTCCCCGAGTGTCCTTATCCTACACATATCTCCTTTCCTTGAGCATCAATATGCTCCATGTGCTTGCAAACAGTTTGCTTGCTCGTGACACTCATTCCTCCTTTGTAATGTAGCATTATTTTACTCATTTTCGAGCTCATTAAAACTTTGAAAAAGACAAAAAAATCAAATCCTTCCATATTTTCCCCAAGCATTGGAATCTAGTATGACCTTAGGAAGTTGTTCTCTCTACATAGAGCTATGTCCTTCTCTGTTTGGTTACTCTTCCAAACATATGGAGAGTTTTTGGTGCCTCCTGCATCACAAAATTATGTTAATATTATGATGTCTGAGTTTGATTATCTTTTGTTCTTTTGTCCAATGGAAGTTTTATCCAACCTCATTCGACCTTTCTACAGTTTTTCTCTTGAATTTTATGAATCGACCATCTCGTGAGTCTAGTCAAGTCGAGATTCAAAATCAATGAATTTTTGTGCCTAGTGATCGAGATCCTCCAGTATTTCCCTGATGGCATGTTGAAGACCTCAAAGTAGTGAGTCTTACACTCCTATTTTACTCCCACCTGAGTTGTTGAAGATCTTGAATTTGTTGCTAGAGATATGAAGTCCTCATCTCCAGCCACAAGCATTGATGGTTCTTGAAGATGCATATTATATTGTACTTGAATATCATCGATTGATTTTGATATGTATATCCGTTGTATATTTCTCGTGGATACACTTTATATAGACATTTATATGACATGGATCTATAGTGTACTTGATTTCCAACCATGATTAGTTCATCTCGAGCTGGGTATGCCCACCTCGAAGACATTATTATTATTTTGCAGATAGAAACCTCCTAAACTTTGGTCCTAAGCTCACTCAACTCTATGCCTTCCCACTAATAAATATTTTGTAATGTATTTTGGCCATCAATTTCTCTTCTGATCTCACACATTAGGGGGCATCTGTTATAGCCCTAAAATTCCCTACCTATGCATACATGGCATTGGAATTTCTACTTGCACAATTTGCCAAATTACTGTCGAGGAACTCTCTTTAAAAAAACATTTTTTGGAGCATGTGCACGCCCTGCTGCACTACTTCCCACGTGCATACGCTAGATTCATACTAGAAATCCCACATACATACACTAGTTGCATACTAAAAAACATGTGTTTACCTCCAAACGTTGTAAAAAATAAAAAGTTGGAAGGAATTCGATAGAGTTAACGGGTTATTGGAGGTTTCCTAGCCAATTCACCTGTTGTAGCTTGTCCCCAAACCGAATAGCTATCCTTTTTTCATATAAAAGGAGGTCTTTGGGTCCCATTCCAACATCAAGCATTGGAACAGATAAAATATGCCAAAATCCCTTTCTCTCCTCGCCCAAGTTTTTGCAGCCCTTTATAAGATTTGGCCTCATCATTCTCCCTCCATCCCTTCTCTTTATCCAATCCATTCCTTTTTCCTAAAGAGAGTAGTGGATTGTGAGAGGTGAGTAAGGAATGATGCACTTGGAGTAGTAGTAAGAGGATCCCAGACCAGGTTCACGGAGCATCTGCTGATGATAAGGTTGTAACTATTTGTAATCTTTACATTTGAATAAATTTTTTTTTTTTATGTCCCAAATATTATGTTTTTATGCTTAATGGATTAATGCATTCACACTTATATCTAACCATACCACTGATAAGTAGAGAGAATATCTTTTAGCTTTGTTGTTTAAATTGTTTTCAAGTCAGCTTTGGGAGGAGACCAGTAGTCCAATAAGCTACAAAGGAGGAGGAGGTCTACACCAACCAAAAGGATCTAAGGTACACCCTATTTTCCTTCTCTTATATTTTAAGGTCAGATTGTTTGGGGTAGCTTAGAAATATGATTGTATTTTAAGGGAGATCAATTCTCTACCTATACTCTTACTAAGTATAGTAATAGGGGGATTTTCCTCGCTAGAACTCTCTCTCTGTGTCCCCCCTCTCTCCCTGTCCATCTCTCTTTTCCCCCTCTTCCCCTATCTCTCTCTCTCCCACATCTCCCACCTACTCTCTCTATCTTCTCTCCACCTTATTCCCTCTCCCTTCCTCTAATTATCTCTCTCTCCCTCCCTCCCTCAATCCTCTCTCTCTACATCCCATCCACCCTATCTACCTCCCTCTTTCTCCTTCCATACTTATTCCCCTCTCCCCCCTCTCTCTTTTTCCCCTCTCCCACTCCTTCCCTCTCTATGTCTCTTTCCCTCTCTCCCACAATCTATCTCTCTCTCCATCCCCTCCACCCTCTCTCTCTCCCTCTCTCTCCTTCCCTATTTCTCCCACTCTTCCCCCCTCTCCCCCTCCTCCCCTCTCTCCCTTTCTTCCCCTCTCTCCCAAAATATCTCTCTTTCTCTCCCACTTTCTCTTTCTTTCCATCTTTCCCTTTCTCTCACTATTCCCCTCTCTTTCACTTGTATCTCTTTACCTCTCTCTCCTTATCTATCTTTAACTCTCTCTCTCCCCCAATCCCTTTCTCTCACTTTCTCCCTCTCCTTCTCTCCCTCCCTCCCTCCTACTCTCTCTCTCTCTACCACCCCCCTCTCTCCCTATTACTCACTTGATATTTCCCCCCCATTTCCCCCTCTCTCTTCTTGTTTCCCCCTCTCTCTTCTTGTTTCCCCCTCTCTCTCCCCCTACTCTCCCACCTTATCTCTCCCCCTACTCTCCTACCTTCTCTCTCTTACCTATCTCTCCCTCCTCTCTCTCTACCCACTCCATCACTCTCTCCATCTCATATCTATTGGAGTTACTTCACATAC
>JASDQU010371489.1:14709-51461 GCA_032191745.1 Picea mariana | reverse complement strand
AATCCTTTTGACAATTCAAAATCAACGAAATCGTTTTTGAATCAACAGATTATATTCTATTTATCAAGACAATCTTTGATACTAATCCAATGCATACATAAACGACTATGCTAATTCAAACATACAGAATCGTTTCTAAATCAAACCAAACAGAACTAAATCAAACTAACTCAGAGCCAACATAGTCGTTTATACTAATTCAAGAACAATAAAATCGTATTAAATCGGTTCAATCAAAACATAGCTATATTCGATTTTAGCAAACGAATCAATGCAACAAAATAGTTTATGCTAATTCAAAACGAAATCTTTTGTACTAATTCAAATATAAAAACGAAATCATTTTTGGTAATTCGAAGTAAACATAATCATTTTTGAATCTATTCAAACAAAACAAAGCTATTTCAGAGAAAACACAATCAGCTATGCTAATTCAAACCAAATCATTCAAAAAATCGATGTTGAAATAACATACCTGGGCTGTAAGAAAATGATTCGGTCATGATAACTTTGAGTTGACAAAGGTAGTAGCTGCCTCAACATTTCTGAAGATGATAGAACCCATGGTCTTTTGCTTCTTATCATAAGCTTGTAGCCTGTCATTTGCCTTTGAAAACACAGTAACCCATTCCTCCAATGATTTAATTTTAGATTGCAACAGAGGAACATCCATGTAGTATTGTTCCAGCCAAGAATTGCATTGAGCACACACTGATTGATCGGGCCAAGCCACTACAGGTGAGGGTTCTTTTAAGTTACCAAGGGTTCCACTGTCAAACTTAATTCCCAGGAAGTTAGGGTCATCCTTGAGGCAGGGTGGAAGGTTGGACACGTAGTCGTAGGGTTCAACAGAACAGAGGCCATGAGAGTAAGGGTATTCCTTGGTCAAGAAGCGTTCAATCTCAGAGTCTGAATCCTCGCTCAAAACAATAGTCTTATGGTCTATGTTTTGTTTGGGTTTGTTCCTAGCACACCTAGATATCCAATGTGCATTCTTCTTTCCCTTACTATTGACATCTGTGTTACCCTTTCCCTTCTTCCTTACATGCCTCTTAATTATCTTAACATTGTCTTTCGAACAAGGGTCGGCCAGGGTGTTGGGTAGGTCAAAGTTGGGGCAATTCGAGGGTTTGACAGGGTGTAGAAGGGTAGAAGGTGGCACGACAGGCCCAACCAGGGTTTCGGTGACCATAGTCTTGTCCACTTGAACACATTCGGGAGTGGAAAAGCCATTCCTTGATAGGAAGGCTTGCCAATAGTCACCACTCATCTTCAAATGATGAACAATCATGATTTTGATCAAGCAGTGATGGAAAAGGCTGGAATCAGCCTTTTCCCTCTTAAATCGTTTAGACATTTTATACAGAATGCGTAAGAGGTAGTGAGGCATAGTCATAGGGAAATCCATGAAATTCATAAGCAACCGAAGATGGTAAAGAAACACTAAACCATAATGACCTTCACAAGTCACGAATTGCTTAACAATGGCTAATAAATCATGCCACCTGGACTTAAGGGCAGTGACAGGCATACCTTTGTCACAACTGACAATTTTCCTCGATGTGAATAGGAGCGGCCACGACACTTCATCTACTTTTGAATTCTTAAACCACCTCTTCCCTTTAACTGGCAAACCCATAGCTAAACTGAGGAATTCCTCATTCAATTCAAGCTGGATATCTCCAACTTTGACCCTACATCCGTCAAATGTGAGGGCAAACTGTTGGGCAACCGCGAGGTTGAAACCCTCAAATTTTTGTATGAAAACCAACCAGCCATTATTCTCCAGGTCTTCACGAGCGTTGTCAAATAGCAGAAGCGTTTGGATGCCATTAGGTTCTATGCCCACTACAGGTGCCATAGGAGAGAACGCACAGTTGGTAGGGTAGATGGTGAGGGGGGCTGGACAGAGTAGACGTAGGACCAAAAGCTCACAGGCTTCCCCAAAACCAATATAGGTAACCCGAGAAACAAGGCAGGCATTAATGCCTAAGTGTGTGAGGGTGGTGGAATGAAACAAACCCATGCAAATCATTCATATTGAAATGTACAATCGATGAGCTATGGTGATTCAAATCACTATTGGTGTGTGTTAAAAGCAATGCCAATCAAACAACTATTGAAAACTATGATAAGTCAACCCTAATATCTGCATAAACAATAGTGTTTGCATGATTTAAAACAAAACAATATTTCGAATTTAGGACCAAATATTTGAACATAAAACTTATGCGTTGTATGAAACCATTGCACCTAGGAATTCGATCAAAGACAAGATAACATTAAACCACCATTGTATCAAGGATTCAATCACAATCACCAAAATACCATTGCATCAAAAACTTATAAAATGAAGTCATATTAACAAAAAATGCAAAGTGAGAAAAGGTTTTGGTGTCTTGCCAACTGTGTGACCATTATTGAATTAGAAGTGAAATGACCATATGAACAAGAGTATTCATAAAAATCCAGTGACAATTTTAATGCCATCGACATGAATTCGAACTCAAGGTTTTCACGCTTGCAGTCGTGAAAATGAAAACAAAAGGCAGGTGTGCAAATGCGCAAAATAATCATGTCATTTTATTCAAAAGATTGCGATGAGAATCAAGGGTTCCAAAACACTTATGTTTTCATCAACAACCACCAAATCACCTATGCCCTTGACTTGTGAAATCTTATAAGCTATCGACGTAGAAACAAAATGTTGTGGATGATGAACCCATTTCCACATGGGAAAAACATGGCTCAAGATTCATCATACTCAAGCACGGAAGGGGGCAATTAGGGACCCCTCACGTCTACTAGTAATAACCCAACCACAAATTTTTACATGTTGAAATGTGACACTCATATAGCTACCAGGGCCCGAGATTAAGGAATGTTAGAATCTTCCAAAAAGGGCAAAGAAGCCACAAAACCAATGGTTCCTCTCTAGATTGAGAAGATGATGGGAAAAAATGGGACGCATCCCCAAAGGTGCGTTCAAGAAATATTCTCATAATCCGAACGTGAGGGTTGCCTAGAACTACTCCATTGTGGAAGATTTGGCACAAACCCCTTGTGCGATGTCTAATTTAGAAATTCTCTAGAGCTTCCCTTCGCAGAGAAAATATTTATTATCTAGCTTGGGATCTGTAGAGACTTGTAACCTGGGAGTGATCATTCTTGATCCAACTAACTTGAAACCTCGTCTTCCTTACCACATTTCATTTCAGATAGTAGTGGCTTACACCACAAAATATTTTACTCGGAATATCTTCCATACGGTGGTTGACGAGGGTGCCTCGACTTGCATGATGTCATTGGCATGTTGGAAGGCTATTGGCCAACCCAGTTTGTCTCATTCACCTACGATGCTTACGACGTTCAACGGTCGTTCGTTCAGACCACATGTAATAATTCCCTCTTTCCCCACGCAGTTAGGAGGAGAGACCATGTGTGTCAAATTTGAAGTGGTTGATGCACTTCTCAACTACAAGATTTTGTTAGGAATGTGTTGGACCTATGAAATCCATGCAGTGGTTGCTACATTTTTCGTCTCTTTTTGTTTCCACACGAGGGTCGGATTATGACCATTGACTAGTTGTCTTTCTTTTGTTCTGACCCTTCATCAAGGGCATCCACAGTCCTGATGATTGATAATCCTCATCCCGGAACCGTCAAATTAGGGGTTGGTTTGTATCCATCATTGATGGGTAATTTCGATTACCTGCCACCTTCTAGCGATGTCAAGCTTATATCGGCTATCCCCGACTATCCTAGGGCTGAAAATTTTCAAATGTCATTGTTTCGAATGACTTACTTTCACAATCCATGGAATCTTCCTTCCCCATTGACTTCAATGGAAGGAACAGGGAATTCTGGCATGGCCATTCCCTTGTCCATGGTTGAATTTGCGTACAACATTTTCCAACAAGCTTTGGTCGACCCCGATCCGACTCCCGCATAGGAGTTAGATCCAGTTCTCGAGCCTATTTGGGCTCAAGGTTCTCTTGCCACTACAAATTCCTTAGACCTGGTATTTCCCTTAGACGAGGTGATTCTTGAGGCATTTAATGGTCCAGACAAACCCTAGGATGATCTCCATCATAGATCTTACTTCCTCCCGAAGTTAAGAAGAATATAGGCATGCAAATTTGTTTTGAATGTGAATGGAGATAGGTCTTGTCCTATTAAGCCTTTGGCTACACATGTAGTTTATGCTAAGGGTAATATGGTGAGTATCTATGAAACGATTCCCATAGATATCTCTAGGACCCCTGGCACCGTGGAGAATTTTTTCATCGGATCAGACTGCTCCCCTAAAGAGATTAGAATTTATACGGAGTTATTTAAGGAATTCCGTGACATTTTTTCCTAGTCTTACAAGGAAATTCTAGGCATAGACCCAACAATCGTTGAACATGAAATAATGATTTATCGTGATGCCAAGCCATTCCGACAGAAGCTTCATCTGGTAAATCCTCATAAAGTGATATTAATTAAGGATGAAGTAGAGAAACTTCTTAAACCTGATTTTATATACCCCGTGCAGTTGATAGAATGGGTGTCAAACCCCATTCCGGTTAACAAGAAATAGGGTATGATTTGCGTGTGCATGGAATTCCATGAATTTAACAAGGCATGTCCGAAAGATAATTTTTCCACCTCGTTCATCGATCAGATTGTCGATCAATGCACGGACTACAAGGTCTTTTCATTCATGGATGGTTTTTTTGGATATAACTAGATTCGGATCAAACCCGAAGACCAACATAAAACAACTTTTATTTGTCCTTGGGGCACGTTCGCATATCGTAAGATGCCTTTTGGCCTAAATAATGTTGGAGCTACTTTTCAGTGGGCCATGTCATTTCCTTTCCACGATCTTAGACATATAGTCAAGGCATATCTTGATGATCTAGCATCATGCTCTTGCAAGCGATATGATCATCCCACACACCTCCGACTAATCTTTGAATGATGTTGCTACAATCAGATTCGCTTGAATCCTAACAAGTGGAGTTTCTGCATGACGTCGAGTCATCTCTTAGGTTTCATTGTTTCAATAATAGGGATCATGGTCATTCCTCTTAAGGTTGAAGCGATAGTTCAATTGCCTCCTCTGTGCACAATACCCTAGCTTCAAATATTACAGGGAAAAGCAAACCTTCTTCAGTGTTTTGTTGCAAACTACGTCAAGATCACTAAAGGGTTTATGCATCTATTGAAAAAGGGAGTCCCATTATGTTGGGATGAAGCAACTCAGTTCTCTTTTGAAGCATTGAAACATGCCATTACATTTGACCCTCTGCTCCGACCTCCTGATTATAACAGATATTTCTTGTTGTACTTGGCCACTGCAGAGTCGACCATCGACATGGTGTTGGTTCAAGAGGATGATCATATTGAGGAGGATATTATTTATTACCTGAGCCGAGGCCTGGTTGGGCCGAAACTCAACTTTTCCCATGTTGAGAAGCTTTCCTTGGCAACAGTGCATGTTGTCCAATGGTTCTGTCATTACATTTTTCTTCGCAAGACCACTGTCATTTCCATTTTGAACCCTTTCCAATATGTGTTGACACGACGGGTCATTGGTGGAAATATCAGTAGATGGATTGTTATCCTCTAGGAATTTGACTTGGATTTTGTTTCCATGAAATCTTACAAGTCGTCGGTCTTTGCCGAACTTATTTCGGAACTTCTAGTTGAGTCTAGTAATGTCATGCCCAAAGAATCGCCTATCAAAGGAGATATTTTTCTAATCGCATCTTTAGACCCTTGGTATGGAGATATACTAGTCTATATCTAGACTTTGAAGTGTCCTACTTCTCCTTCCCATGACGAGTGTCGACGAATTCGCCATCATGCATGAAACTATATCATACTCGATGACACTTTGTATCGTTGAGGTGTAGATTACATTCTTCGCCGATGATTTATACATGAGGAAGAAGAGCTCATTCTGAATGACTACCATAATGGAGCATGTGGTGGTAATTTGTCTGGGTTTGAAACAACCCAAAATATTCTACATGTTGGTTACTTCTAGCCTACGTTAATCAAGGATTGCGTTGAGGTGCTCAAGAAGTGCCACCTGTTTCAGATATTCTCTTGGAAGATGCGAGCACATCCTACTCCCATGTTTCTTGTCATTGTTGTTGGTCCTTTCACCAATTAGGGAATTGACTTTACTACATGTCACCCGGCTTCAACCAGAGGGCATCATTACATCATCGTAGCGGTAGACTACTTCACAAAGTGGGTTGAGGCTATGCCAACATTTAACAATGATGGAGAAACAATGACTCTTTTCATTTTTAACTAGATAGTAGAAAGGTTCGGCATCCCAAAGGATATTCTTACTGACCATGGCAGTCACTTGCAAAACAAAATGATGATCGAGTTAACATCAAAAGGTTGGGTTGAGGCAAGAACATTCATCACCTTACTACCCACAAGAGAATGGTCAGATTGAAGCTGTGAATAAGTCTCTTAAGACTATTCTTGAGTGGGCAATCAATTCTGCCTAGTCAAATTGGCATTTGATGTTGTACTCAGCATTGTGTGCCTATCGAACATCTATAAATATTGCCACCGGTTTCTCACCTTTTTAACTTGTATACGGGTTGGAAGCAGTCTTTCCTATTGAGTGCTAGATCCCATCTTTAAAGTTGGCAGTAGAATTACTTCCAACCACTTCACTGCTTGAGGAACACCTATTATATCTCGAGCAGCATCGTGATGTAGCCTCGTCCAATGAGGCTCATAAGAAATGAGTCAAGTGTCAGTACGATCGATCTATTTGTCCTTGGATTTTCTCCAAAGGCGATCTTTTATTGATCTATGATCAAGACAAAGATCCCCTAGGGAAAAGCAAGTTCAAACCCATGTGGTTCATAGCGTTCATTATGAAAGAGGTCTTAAAGAATGGCAATTACCATTTGGTTGAGTTTGAAGGAAATGCCTTGGCGGAGCCTAGAAATGGGCTCTACCTCAAGAAGTATTACTCTTAGGTTGGTCGCTTGGGTGAATTCTTGTACATATGTATAGTTCTTATACAGTTTTTTGTATTTTTGTTTTATGGACGTGTAGTTATTTATGTCTTCTTTTTCACTGTGGTAGATTTCAAGTGAATCAGAGGTGTTCTTTGGGTTCATGGAAAGTGCTAGCCGACACACTCATAGGCTTTCTTCTATAGCTTGGGTGATTTTCACACCTGAATGCTATTTGGTATCTTCCATAGGTATTTTTCTAGGTGATGCCACAAACAATTTCGCCGAGTACAATGCAGTGATAGAGTTGCTTCGTGACGCTTTGTTGCATAGCATTTCTCACCTCCGGGTCTACTTAGATGCTCATCTGGTTGTGTCCTAGTTAAATGGAGTTTACTGCGTTTATGATCCTACTTTGCACCGATGTTTCCTTAGGGTACGTCTCTTAGAACGTTACTTTGATTACATTACATATATTCATGTTCCTAGGATATTTAATCATATGAAAAATACTCTAGCTAATCAAGTATTAGATCGGCATGTTGCACACACATAAAAAGAAGCACACATATCATGTACATACATTTNATATATATATATATATATATATATCAAAAGTGTCACGAGTACATAGGTGGGCCTGAATGCCTCAAAAATAAGGTTTGGTATACATCGTTGGGCTTATGCCCTCAAAAAATGTACAATGGTGCCCTTAGCACATAAAAGTCTAACCTATCTAAGTTCAAGGCCTATTCGCATTGCCATAGTGAATGACGACATTGGCTAAATGCAGGAAGAGTTGGACCCAAGTCTGTGGCACCCCCACTACATAAACCTGCATAGAAGGTGGGAGATCCTCGATCTTGTCCATGGGTATTGTACAAGTGAGCACAGTGAGGTTGCACTCCACCCTTCTCAAAACTCTCTCAGCCTCTCCGTCTAGAGGGCCCCCTGCAGTTGTTGGTCCGTCGGCTGATGTTGGTCTAGCCTTCGGTTGAAGATGTCATCGATTCCTCATGAAGTTCGTCGGTCGCACTGGTCCCACATCTATACAAAACAGATACACAAAATTCAATACTTTAATACACACATAAAAATTATATATATAAAACAATTAAAAATTAAGAAAAAAACAAAAAAAAATATGTTACCTATCTCTCCTCGCTCCTCTCCAAGAGGCATGGGCACGTCTAGATCCCTGGAAATGTTTATTCCAGCATAAGGGTATTCCTCTATCGCTGGAATATGGCGTGCCCACCAGTCAAAAAATGTGTCATCAAAGGTCTATATGGTCCTCCCTCCCCCCTGTCATGGAAGAAATGTTGCCCATCTGCATACTACTAGGAAGGAGGCCACATGCCCTCGCACAGTCTCTCTAGGACTCAAGAGGGGCACTGTCTCGAAGAAGAATGAGCAAAGAATAGTGCCAAACCCAAATTTGTTGTTGTTGCATAGCTGAAACTCTATCARTTGTCTCTTCATGCATGTGAGAATGGTCATACTCTAGTCAAAGATCTGTGCCTCCTGGCACTGAATATCACAATGCATGTGTGCCCAAGAAGCCTGGTGAAGGGCCATGGATCCAGTAATCTTTCCAATAAGTAACAAGATCACTCTYAGATACAACTCGTGATCTTGTGAATTGGCACATGAGAATATACCTTCTCAGTGTCGACCTCACAATACATCTGAATGTAGTCCTTGATTTTAGAAGGCCCAGGGGGGAAATTATGCAGATTAACCGGTTCCCCTCTCCTCGAGAGGTGAGTCAGGAAGTAGATATCTTCAGTCATTGGAGTCAAATATTTCCCCTCTATCATAAAGGCCTTTACATCTGGATGCCAGTAGTCAACCAGGGCATCCAGTAGCCTGGGTTGTGCCCTCATAAACGGACATCGAAAGAACTTTCATAGACTTCATCGTTTCAATGCAACAATGGAAACATGATCCTCTTTGACCAGTGCATAAATGTCCTCATGTTCCCTCTCCCTCCAATGGACATACATCTTGTTCCATGGCACACAAAAGTGAGTTATCTCTTGCATTTTAAATTTTTTTCCAAGATTTTGAGGGTGTACGTCGGTTGTTTTGGCCACAGTCGCGTATGTATGTGGGAAAAGTGTTTTCTTCCTGAGTACATATGTGGGGTTTACTTGGAAAACCCGCATACACACAGGGCCGCTCTTTTTAGGAGAGCGCACCCCCTCAAAAACAAAAACAAATACATAAATAAAGAATTGAAATGAAAGGGGGGTGCATTTGTACTTACTTGGTCTAAGCGGAAGTTGATTTCATCCACTGAAGCTCCTAGAATCAACTTCTTTAGAAAAGGGGATTTTTATCCTTTTGGTCAATTTTAAAAATGCAATGGTGAAAATGAGTTGTCAGCTTCTATTTATAGAATTTTTTGGCCTTTTTTGCCACTTTTTTGACCCCCTTTGTTGTTTTTCCTGGCTTGGAAATCATTTGGTTCCATTTTTTAGTTTCTTATTGGATGTTATGATACACTTTTTATTTTGGTTTGGTAACCTTTTGGGGATCTGTCACTTTTGGTATCCTTTGGTAAAAGTCATCTTTTCCAAATTTTTGCATATAAGTTAGGATTTCACCTCCACTTTTTGCATCTCGTTGTATTTTCTGCTTTGACATAGGATTGATCCCACCAAAGTGCAACAAAAAACCTTCATCCATGCTCTATAAGTGTCGTAATTAGGTGGTAGAGTCTACCTTTACATGTATGCCTTAGGTAGAACCTTGTTGCAGTTTGGTGTCTCCACTGTCTGTAATGCCTATAGGCTCGAGAGTCCTTGTTAGTCCTGTCATGATTATGAGATTGAGCCTCATTCATCTGATGTACCATCATTCTTGGCCTCACCCTCGGGACTCCCAAATGAGTACGCTTTGTTTTAGTTCAAGATTTCTATGAAATCCGAAAGAAACATTCGACGAGACTGCATTTATGTTTTTCGATATTGTCTGGATTAACTAAGGAAAGTAGCCCTCATGAGTCTTATTTAAGCCAGACTCTCTAAACACAAAAACATTTTTGAGCGATCTTGTTTCCCTTCATGCTTGCCAAACTCAAATTTGACGACATGTCTATCTGACGGTAGTTTACCCCTTTTTCATTCTGGACGGTCAATTTTACGAATAATGGTATGATCTAGGAACTTCAGTTCACTAGAATAGTATTCTCAGGCCTAAGTTTAACCCTTTTTCGGGCCTGAGGGACTAAATCTTCGAAAAAGGAACATTCTCCTTGGTTTTGGTTTATCACCTTTTTTGGGACTTGGATATTACTTACGAAAAAGGAACCCCTACAGAGTCCATAGTTAAGCTCTTTTCAGACTCCCTAAAATTGAAAAGATTGACGAGTGAGCTTGTTTCTTCACACTCATTAAATTGGTCCAGAAGAACATCTACTTGCATTAGTTTACCCCTTTTTCCATCCTGTAGATTATAGCGAAAAAAGGTACGCCTGAGGAGATTCGTCATGCCGGGAGAGTTCTCCTCAATCAATTTTATACTTTTCCGAGCTAAGGGGACTAAATTCAGAAAAAGGTTGTGAGTCCATAGTTAAGCTCTTTTCAGACTCCTTAAAATTGAAAATATTGTCGAGTGATCTTATCTTTATCAGACTCGTTAAAATGGTTATGAATAGATGTATTTTTGGTGCAAGTTTAACCCTTTTTCAAACTGACTATACTATCTTCAAAAAAGGTACTCCCTCGAGTCTTCTTTTATGTTTTTTTAGACATTCTAAACATGAAAAAACTACCGAGATTACCTTCTCTGGGCTCATTAAAATTACATTGAGGGGTTTCATTGTGTCTTGTTAATCACATTTTCATCTTTGCGTATTTGGCCTAATTCCAGCTCCATGTTGCTCTCAATTGAACCTTTGAAGCATGTCTTATACACAAGCCTTGTAGTACTTTGCCTCTGCGACCTGACACCTTGATCCATGGGGCAATTTTCCTCGAGTGCTCTTTTCCTGCACATGTCTCCTTTCTCTGAACATTAGTGTGTTCCTTGCACCTAGAACTAGTATGCTTTCTTGTGACACTCGTTCCTCCTTTGTAACGTAGAATTATTTTATTCTTTTTCAATCTCTTTAAAAAATTGAAAAGGACAAAAAAAAAATCAAATATCCCAAAAAGAGGGGACAGGAAATATGTATTCTTTTTTGGCAACACAAAGAGTCTCCCTTGCAAAAATCACATCCTTTCGTTTGTTCGTCAAGCATTGGGATCTATTATGACCTTAAGAATATGTTCTCGCTACATAGAGTTGTGTCCTCCATTTGGTTACTTTTCCAAACACATGGAGAGTTTGTGTTGCCTCCTACATCATGAAATTATGTTAATGTCATGTTGTCTTAGTCTGATCATCTTTCGTGCTTTTGTCCAAGGGAATTTTCACCCAACCTGAGTCGGCCTTTCTGCAGTTTGTCTCTTGACCTCATGAGTCAGCCATCCTGAAATTCCACTCAAGTCCTAATTCAAAATCGACGAAGCTCTCTGCTTAATCATCGATATCTCCTTGTCTTTCCCAACGAGCCATCGAAGACCTCGGGGTAGTGATTTGTGCACTCCTATCGTACTCCTACCTGAGTTTTGAATATCTTGAAGTTGTTTCTTAAGCTATGAAGACCTCATCTCCAGCCATCGGACGTTGCTAGCTTCTAGAAGATGGATACTATATTTATATATCTTTGATTTTGAGTTGTAGATTCATTCTGTATTTCTCATGGATACACTTTATATAGTTATATGACATGGATATGTAGTGTATTTGATTGGAAAACATGATTTATTTCATCCTAAGCATGGGTATGCCTTCCTCGGAGAGACAATTGTTATTTTGCAGATGGCACCTCTCGAACTCTGGTCCTAGGATCACTCAATTTCATACATTGGTGAGGATATTTTAATGTATTTCGAACATCATATTCTCTTGTGACCTCACACATTAGGGGGAATTTGTTATAACCCTAAATTTCTCTACACATGCATACATTGACTTGGCCCTCTTACTTGCATTTTTTTCCAATGCACTGTTGAGTTTCTCTTCTTAAAAAACCAATTTTTAGAAGATGTACGTGCTCTGCACCATTACTTATCACGTACATATGATTTTTGCACCACTACAACTTTCATACATACACATGTTGCACCATTACAGCCCGCGTATACTTGCAAAAGTTGCAAGCGGGAAAACCCCCCCTATGACTACACTAGGGTTCAGAATGTCAACACATCAATTAACCGTCTAAAAGTAAGCTACTTATATAAATACCCCAAACATACCAAAAATCAAACAAGAAAAGAAAATATGAGAGGGATCAGGTAAATATACCTCTACTCTGCGTCTGGTGATGATCCCCTTGTGCTTGAAAGCTTTGCTGACTGCATGCCTCCTCCCAAGGATGGCCTGCATTCAAATATAGACAAACAGAAAGCTACAAGCATGTTATTTCATATACAAATTAGGGTTATATGTTTTTTTTTGTTTGTTAATTTGTGCAGGACCTGCGATTAACCTGTGGCTTGAGAAACCGCGACTCAGGGGCATCTAAGCCGTCAAAATCACCCGGGGATCGCACCCGGCCTGAGCCACACCAAGCCTTAACATGGTTGGATTTTTTGTCCCCACAGGTTTCGAACTGGTGACTTTAACATCACGGAGTGGCTTAACAACATACTCCGTCACCGACTGTCCTACACCTCGGGGACAAATTAGGGTTATATGTTATAATGTCAAAACATAAACCATTAAAGGCATTCAATACACCATGATTTGGGACAGGAAAAAAACTTATTTTATTAATAAATCAATGATTATACCCTTACAACCAAAGCCATCTAGTGCTCCACAAACCTGGTCTGGGCTCCTCTTCACCAAGCTCCAAGTGCACCTTTGTATGGATTCTCCTCTCAACCTTCTGATCTCTTCTTGGGAAGTGAATGGGTTTTTATGGAGGAATAAGGGCTAATTGGGGAATGTTGAGGCAATTCTCACAAAAGGGTTTCAATTAACTTGGGCAATGAGGGGATGTGAAGCGGGAAGAGGTTCATTGTTCTTATGTCTAGATATGGAATGAGACCCCAACACCTTATTTTATATGACAAAAGGATGGTTATTTGGCTGGGTGATGGGTTATAGGCGGTGGATTAGTTGGGAAAATACCCAATAGCTCGTAATCTCAATGAACTCCTTGAAACTTTTGCAAGTATACGCGGGTTGTAATGGTGCAACATGCATATGTATGCAGGCTGTAGTGGTGCAAAAAGCATATGTACGTGGGCAATATTGGTGCAGGGAGCACACATCTTCAAAAAATGGGTTTTTAGAAGAGCAACTTAGTAGTGGCTTGGCAAAAAAATGCAAGAAAGAGGGTCGAATGATAGGTATGCATGTGTACAGAAATTTAGGGTTATAACATATGCTCCCTAATGTGTGAGGTTATAAGAGCATATGATGGCCAAAATACATTACAAAATCTTCACCAATGTACGAAACAAGTGAGCCCAGGACCAGAGTTCAGGAGGTGCCATCTGCAAAAATAACAATTGTCTCTCTGAGGCGGGCATACCCATGCTTGGGATGAAATAAATCATGGCTTCCAATCAAATACACTACTGATCCATGCCATATAACTATATAAATTGTATCCGCGAGTAATACACATCGCATCTACATCTCAAAATCAAAGATATACAAGTATAGTATCCATCTTCAAGAAGCCAATAACGCCCGATGGCTAGAGATGAGGTCTTCATAGCTCGAGCAACAACTTCAATATCTTCAAAACTCAGGTAGGAGTACAATGTGAGTGTATGACTTCACTACCCAGAGGTCTTCGATGGCTCGTCTCGAAAAGACAAGAGGATCTCGATGATCAGGCAAAGAACTTTGTTGATTTTGAGAAAGGATTTCATTGGATGTTTAGGATGGTCGGGTCATGAGGTCAAGAGAAAAATTGTAGAAAGGTTGACTCAAGTTGGGTGAAACTTCCCTTGGACAAAAGCATGAAAGATGATTAGACTCAGGAAACATGACATTGACATAAGATCACGATGTAGGAGGCAACGCAAACTCTCCATGTGTTTGGAAGAGTAACCAAACGGAGGAGGACACATATCTATGTAGCGAGAACAACTTCCTAAGGTCATATTAGATCCCAATGCCTGATGAACAAATGGAAGGAAGTGATTTTTCCAAGGGTGACTCATTGTGCTGCCAAAAAAGAATATATATTTCTCGTCCCCTTCGTTAGCACTGAAAGTCACATTTTGATTGCTAAAGTGTAAGCTCAACACCCATCAGAATGTAAAAGATAATTTTGGTTTTGAATACGTAGATCAAAAATATGGATAAATAAAGAGAGAGGGCAACAAACTGTAGATCAGTAGGCTACACCAATGGGCAATGGAGTCACAAACATTCTACCCATCGAAGGCAGTAAAGATGCTCTACAGAAAACAAAATTATATGCTGATAGGTGGAAGAATAAAGAATGAAAACATAATATAGAATGTTCACTAAACAAAGATCCTATGAATTTAATGAATCAACAAATACTTGAATATAAACAATGACTGATGGGCAAAATAAAACAGATCCTCTATTGCTTAGGGATCCATAAATCATTGGCAGCCTTTGATCCTCAAATCTGCAATATATTCAAATAAGAATATATATAAACAAAAGAATAACAATCTGAAATCACAGCTCTCATGAATCTCCAATAGCAGTAATTCTTACAATCATAAGATGCCCACGGGCTTACAAATGAACACACACAGAGAAATTGCCTACTCCTACTCTCTCTAGCCTCTCTTGGCTCATGAATCCAACCCTCTCCAAGAGCTCTCTCCTTCCTTAAATAGAAAATAGCATCCAAATATCCTTAGGAGGTAGAATCCCATCTCCTCCATTGGATTTTAATCCTTGGAGATAGGTGGCAACAATCAAAGAGACAAAAATCCAACAATCTTTTAATTTTCAAGAATTTGTTGGAAGTCATTAATAAATTGTTTCCACCTCATTGCATGAGGCCTTTGATGGAGATAAAACTTAGGTGAAGGTGTCCATTTAAATCTAAATGATCCTTGAGAATCCATTCAAATCCTCCTTGATAGGTGGCAACCTCCCAACAAGGCGAATATCCAAACCGTGACCGCTACAAGAAATTCTGTAACATCGTTGTAAAACAATTATGCACAGTCAGTAGCACCACTTATATGTATAATATCTCTCAAACCATAACACATTTTGAAAACTGGAGAGGGTTTTTCCTTATTTGGTATGTTATGAACAAAAACCTCCTCCAGTTTTCAAAACTACCTTCTCATTTGTTCATAATCGAAGTTTTAAGTTAATCACTCAAAACTGACAGAAGCGTCCTTGTAAAATAACTCTGCACATTTTGGTAATTCCAATACTGAACATATCTATGTGAAATTCGGTAGCGCAATATTGAACTGGTCATGCTGAATTGGTAGAGTCTGACATGAAAATGGATTTGGTAGAAACCTATGGAATTCACAGCGCCATCATTACACTGCTTAATAGATTTGGTAGCATTTTAGGTAAAAAAATGGAAAACCATGTTATATAGACAATTTTATGGTGCCATGGCACTATAGAATGTCGATACTTTTCTATATGATGAGACTAATCAAGAAATTTTGAGTTGATAGATGAAATCATGTGTTTATCCTGTTAGAATTTATTTAGTTTCTTATGGAGAGGTAGGGCTCTTCTAGTTGCAAATTCTTGTGCTAACATAAGCTCCATGGGGGATAGAGACCTCCCTGTGAGGCTCTAAGAACTCTTGTATTTTCAGTGCCTTATCCTAGGGATGCTCCCAACCTTTAACCTCTACAATATTTTTTGATCTGTGACCTTCAACTAAAACCAAATGCAAATTGAAAACTGAAACTGACAAAAATGATGAAAACGATGCTTGTCCAGCAAGCTTATTGCACACACCTACTCTAATTATTGGGAAAATGAAGCATTCAATTTACATGAAACAACCAATGAAGCCATTTCATCATTTTTTCAACTATTTGAGGCTTTGAAATGTGCTTCCTTAAGAACTAGAGATAATTCCTACTTAAAGGCATGTCAAAGAAACATTTGGCAATACACTTTACATTGAAGAAATCAATGATCCTAGGCTCACTTGCTTCTTGTAGACAGGCTGCAAATGGATCCTAAAAAAATCATCAATACTTTCCCCTATGATATTGCTTTGTGTAAAAAGGAAAAGTACTACATTTGTTCCTTCCTCCACTGTGCTTGGTTGTTGCATTGTTTGCTACTTTTTTGGTTCATTCTCAATGCATATGGCCTTGGTCCACTCTTGGTCATGAGGTGTATTAGGAAAAAGGATTAGGGATTCTTTTATTTATTTAATTTCAACCTCTCTCATCTTCTCACATGGAATTTGATCTTGGCTGCTAATAAGCTATGTTGGCACAGGGGCAGACCCAAGGTTCAACTCTAACAGCGCACCAATAATCCCTAACTACTGGCCTTTTTGGCAACACCTGCGAATAAGATGCAGTCTCACCCGAAGTAGCAATAGGGGGTTGCAGGACATAGGTGTATACAACCAGAGGAAATGAAAGTGGATTCAAAAGAACAACACTCAAAGATCTAGTTATTCTTTACCAACTTAAACCTACTTCGCATAGTTATATCTTAGATCTAGCACAATAATGTAATGACAGAATAACATAAGGAAAAGAACATAGCATCAATCACACATAATAGAAAGATATACGTGGTTCACCCTCTCCCTAGGGATATGTCCACATAACTTCATTTCTTGATATATTATATGAAAACATAGAGTTCTATCCGTGCACTTAGCTTGCATATCTCTCTCTCCTTCTCTTCTTCTCTCCCCTCCCTATGCACCCAACTGCAGGATTGATCTTCGCACCCAGCTGAAGATCTTACAATACAAGAATATTCTCACAACAAAATACTCTCCTCACGCACAATAATAATCACTCGACATCAACAATAACATCCTCTTCAAACTCATAATGACCCGATCTCAGGTCCTATAGACCTTTATTTATACCTTACATGACAGATGTCTAGGTGTCAAAACCCTAGATCCCAAAACCCTAGGTCAACTTGACCTGTGTTTTCAGGGCTTTGCTAGCTTGTCTTTCCTTCTTTCCCATGAGGTTCTCCAAAGCATCCATTGGTGGATCTTTCCACTTGTTGAGTTGTCCACAATCCATCTTCCTTGTTGATCTATCTTCCTCGATCTTCTCGTTCAATGACCTGTTTTTTCTTACTTCGCTCCGTATTTTCTTCTTCTTTGACCACTTCAACCCAATCTCAGTCAATGTACCTTCCATGCAGTTCATACTTCACCTTTCTTATTGAATCTTTTCTTTCTTCCATAACCAAGGGCAAACAGGCCCACAACACTCATCCCGAGGCACTGCAGGTCTAAACCTTTTGTTTTACTTCAAATTCAGACTACGTGGAGCAGCCTGTGCTCTCTTCTCTATCCCTCCCTTCCTTGTGCAGACTGCCTTTTTTGTGTCTGGTACCCAGTTTCAACTGCACCTGGTACCTAGACCCTTCTTTTTATGATTTTACCAAGAGTTGCAAGGTAGCTGGTTGTCATAGTACAATTTCAACCAGCTTCCGTTCACTAAACCTCCCTTCCATTCTCCATTCAAAGTCTTCAACTGTGCAACTGCTCCTTCTGTAAAATAGGCAACCTCATATGGCCCAAGCCAATGTGTCCTGAACTTCCTTGGATGCTTCATGAACTTTCTGTCATATACCAATAAAGGATCTCCTTGCCTAAATTATTTCTTCTTGATATTCCTGTCATGGTACACCTTCTCTCATTCCTTTTGTACCTGTTGATGGAATCTTGGAATGAACCTGTCTTCTTCTAGTTCGACCAATTGTGAAATCCTGTCTTTCACAGTGCTTGTGTCTTCCATACCTGTAAATGCTGCAATTATCAAGCTAGGAACTAGATATTCCATAGGTACCACTACTTCTAGACCATAAACCAACTTAAAGGGAATCTGCATTGTCAACTTCTTGCAAGTAGTTCTATATGCCCATAACACTGTTGGTACTCTCAAATCCCAATCATCCTTGTTCACACTGCAAATATTTGTGAGCGTTGTCTCCAATATCTTATTGAAATCTTCGACTATTTCATTTTCTTGTGGGTGATAAGGTTTTCTTGTTGTCACAAGGGCAGACCCACGGTTCAATGCTACAACAATGCACCAACAAAACCCTAACTACCGACCCTTTCGGCAACACCTGCGAAGAAGATGAAGTCTCACCCGAGGTAGAGGTAGGGGTGGTTACAGGACTCAAGTGTCTGTAACCTTAGATGGGACACAGATCTATGATTAGAACACTTAATAAAGCACTTAGCACCATTAGTTCCTCAATATATAGTCAATAACCACTTCTCTTATAAGTCAGAGATTCACAACATTCACACTAATCTATAGTATTCAAGCACTTAGCATATACAAATGGATAAGAATGAGTGTATCAAGTAGTAAGCATGAATATCTAGATCATATCTAACATTCTCACACATAATAAGCGCCAAGCATGAATAGATCTATCTAAACATATCAGAGTATTTCACATATAATATGTAAATACATCAAGACAAAGCACAAAGCACATCACACAGGGTTTACATGGTTCACCCTCACCTTGGGGATATGTCCACCAACTCTTCTTCTTTATATTCTTCAATCAATCAGTTACAAGCACAGAGCCTTAAAACCTTTACTCCGCATAGGACAAAAGATCTGTGCAACTCACTAGATCCTTCTTCCTTGCATTACAACACAAAGACTTCTACAGTCTCTCACAGGGAATTGCACTTAGCTCTACAATTCTTACACAGTATGCACATAGCACTTACAATCCCTTGATCACATAGATCTAGCACTTAGCCATTCCTTTTGCACTTAACACACTGGGCTATATCACATAGATGCACTACTACTTCTATCTAGCCTAGGCATCTATTTATATATTACTACTACTATTTATAGATCCACTACTACTACTACTTTTGTCCAGTGATCTCCACTTCAACTTGTGCTCCTCCTTCGACAGGCTGTCAAAGTCCCAAAATAGGTCAAAATGACCAAGAAACTCCCAAAACTTGGTCAAGGGCCAACATGCCCCCAACACTCACCTGTGATTCGTCCCGAGTCACTCTGATCTGAGCAATTCTGCCTCGAACGCCTCGAGCTTGGCTCAAGCTGCTTCGACTTGTTTCTTTGTTGTGGCCTCTTTTTTGGTGAACTCCTAGATCATTGCATCATTTACTGGCCCTTCTAGGCATTGTTCTGTTATGAAGATGACTTGTTCTATCTCTGCTCCTTGGCTCTCAACCTCTATAAACAACATATATAACTTGTCTTGCATAGGTTGAAGTTGTTGAGTGACTTCCGTCACTTTGCTTTCAATCATATGGATCTGATGCTGAGATATGCATTTTTCTTGAGATCTCTTCATCCTTTCTACAAATGACAGGGCCTTCAGTTGTACCTGTAGTGTATCTACGTTCTTCTTTTCTTCTTGGAGCTATGACTCCAGTGTCTGCAATTCTAGATTTTCAGTGAGATTTTCATAGGTCTGGGCATTGCGATTACTGAGTTGCTTGCACTCCAAGGCAAGAGATTTTAATCTGTCAACTGCGCTGTGTGAAGTTGCTTCTCTTTGGTTCCTTATCTCCTGTTGGGTTTCAAGTAATATGCGGAGCTCTAAGTTGGCAATGTGTTGTTGTAGCTTCTGGATTACCTCTTCCACTTGTGCCACCTACCGCGGAACTTCTTCCTCGGTCTGTACTTTAATGATTGTCACAGAGTGAAGTGCTCTGTTGACCCTTTTCTTAAATTCAAGTTGCTTGGTGAGAAATTGTTCCTTGCTTTGTTGTAGCTCTGCTTTTTCTTCATCCCATTTTGCTTGTAGAGCAAGCTTTTCCTTTTTTGCAACACTTATTTGGTCCTCAAGGTCTTTTTGTACTTGCGCTAAAGCCTGGGTGTCTTGTGTTTTTTCTCCCTAATCTCGTTGAAGGTGAGATTCAATTGTATCAGCGATCTGGTGTAATTGAGCAGGCTCATCACCTAGTTCTGGTGTTCCAACTATCAGGGGTGTAGTGGATACTATGCGACTGGACTGTAGTTCCTACTGCACTCCTTGGAGCTCATCCTTAATCCAACTAAATACCTCCTCCTTCTTAGATTCTTGCTTCTCTGTTATATCTAGTGAAGCATCATTCAGTGTTGTGATGATGAAGTCAAAGTCATCTAAGGTGAGGCTGGTCTCGAATTTGGTTCTGGTTTCTTTCATTTTTTTCCTTGAAGAAGGTTTTGGAGGGGAAACCTTCCTTTTCTTCGATGGATCCTCCTCGTCTCTTGGAGGTGTAACCTCGCCTTTCTTTTATTCGACTTCTATGCCATCACCTCTTTTCTCTACTGAGATGGACACGGTCTTCACAGATGCTTTGTCTAAATCATGGGCCTATTTGGTCTTCTTTATCTTACTAGGTCCATTTGTATCCGACGTAGTTTTGGGGCTAGCATATTGTACACTTTCCTGTCGCTGAGGTCAAAGTCACTAAACTTCAATGCTACGATATTATCTTGGTATATGTGCACTACACGTATCCCCTTCAGAAGGTACGCAGTGACCAATTCATATTCAAAATATCGAGGCACACTGTCTCGATTTATTGCGCCTCTCAGAGGTGGTAGATAAGCAGGTAGAATGCTAGGAATCATCTTAGCATTCGCAATATCGTCTCTGTTCTTCATGCATTTCTCATCAGCTGTATGGGATGGTCTAGCTCAAGAAGTGGACGGAGAGGACTGCATTCCTCTCGTCGAAGATGCTTGTACACCTGTAGACACTCCTCTCTCTGACATGAATCTCGTTGTCATCAAGTCGATCAAAACTTCCTCAGTGGCTTTCTCTACAGTGCTCAATGCTTCCGACATACGCACTCGGGGTAAACATTTGTAGGATCAGGGAACAACTTAGACACAGTAATGAGATAGATAATGAGAGCACAATGATCACTATATAAACTCGGCTTAATCTGTGGGCTCGAATTCTTGATTTGCAAAAGTGTTCTCAGTGCATGGCATGACGAGATAAATAGGTAATTCGACAACGGTTGGCTTGCAACAGGTATGAGCCTCCATTAACTCATGTTTGAGCTATTATGGCACAGTCCAATGGTCGTATGATGAACCTTTATTTATTTTATGTCCATTCAGAGTGGAAGCCGAACGGATATATTGGCCCCAACGACTATATTGCTTCGTCATGGTGAAATGCCATGTGTTGTTGTTCTGATATCTTAATGAAGCTCCAATTCTGCAATTTTTCTTTTGGCGAGGTCTCCTCTAGATCCTCCTGTAACCTTTCAATATTAGACCTCCTATTTCTTAAATTTCTAGCCTTCTTTCCAGTGAGCTTCATCTCGATAATGATTCTCTCATTCTGATTCTTTTCTTCTTTGGTCTTAGTTACTTCATGCTGTTGAAATTATTTTTTAGGGTTCCTGGATAATACTTCTTCTTTGTCTAGGATAGGTAACTGTAGTGTTCTTTTAGCTTCGACATCCGGGTTGCTAGTATTAAATATCTGCGATCTACTCTCCTATTCTTCAATCAAGTGCGTGATCCTTCTGGTCATAAAGTCTTTTAACTCTTGCTTCTTATGTTCCAAAAATTCTTCTTCTTCCTTTCATCTATCTTGATCTCTATTAATCCAAGGTTTTCCTATTAGCATGGTAAATAGGGCGCTGTCTTTGACAAATTTAATAATATCAAAGTCTTCTTCTGTCGAAGTTCCATTGACAGTCATAGGTATTCGAGCAAGCCTTCCAGATAGGCTTACTAGCTTTCCTCTAAATAAACCTATTCCTCCTAGTGCATGGATCATAGAAGGCCTTTTTATAGCTTCCCAAGTTCTCCCTAGCATAATATTCATTTGTGTTTCCTCATCCAGAAAAAAGTCAATGTCTAAGTCTCCTATTCTTGCTTAGATGCATTCCTTTTCTTTCAAGATCTTTGATATGCTGACATGTCAGTGGTCATTCAGGGTTTCTTTCATCTGTAGCAATGCTTTCTTTGATTCTTTATGAGGTTTGTCTGTAGGTTCTGGATCTTCCTTAGGGTTTTCTTGATTCAGGTTCATTCTTTCAAGCTTAGCAATCATTCTAGGGAAATCCAATACTTCATGGTCTAGAGATTTACAACAAAGACAACTAGATCTTCCACCGGGGCATTCCTTAGCAAGATGTCCCAGCCTTCTGCAACCATAAGAGAGGGTTAATCCTCTCTTCCTTTTAAATGATCCCCATCTTATTTTGTACTGCACACTAGGATCATGGGAGCTAACCTGCAACAAATTCTTTCTAGGATCCTGCATCCATTTGTTAGTCAACACATTCTTTCTTTGTATAGGTATAACATATCTTTCACTATTCTTATCAGATATACTCATATCAAATCTTCTTTCATCTATTAATGACCTATATTTCAAACTAGGGAACACTCTCTTAAACATACCTAGATCCATATTCTAGAAACAAAAATTTCCACTTATCTTACTTCTACAAGGCACAAAGCTTCCAGATCTTAAAACTTTTAACTATTCTTACCTTTATCAGAGCACAGAGCTTGCAGATCTTACCTCTTTTAGTCAGAAATTTCCACTTTTACCTTTCTTAGAGCACAAAGCATTCAAATCTTTCTTCTTTTCTTAAGATCTGACCTTCTCTTTATAGATTAAGTAGAATACTGTGCACTAGGGCACAGATCTTCACACAAAGCTTTCACAATTTCAGGATGAATCTTTTCACAAAGATTCCTCTTTCTTAGTTCTCGACAATCACAGTTTCAGGTCCCGACAATGGAACCATTTGTTGGCACAGGGGTAGACCCAGGGTTCAATGCTATAACAATGCACCAATAAAACCCTAACTACTGGCCCTTTTGGTAGCACCTACGAAGCAAATGAAGTCTCACCCGAGGTAGAGGCAGGGGTGTTTGCAAGATTCAAGTGCCTGCAACCTTAGCTGGGACACAGATATGTGATTAGAACACTTAATAAAGCACTTAGCATTGTTAGTTCCTCAATATACAGTCAATAACCACTTCGCTTATAAGACATAGCTTCGCAGTATTCACACTAATCTATAGTATTCAAGCCCTTAGCATATACAAATGGATCAGAATGAGCATATCAAGAACTAAGCATGAATATCTAGATCAGATCTAACATTCTCACATATAATAAGCACCAAGAATGAATAGATCTATCTAAACATATCAGAGCATTTCTCATATAATATGTAAATACATCAAGACAAAGCACAAAGCACATCACACAGGGTTTATGTGGTTCACGTCCACCCTGGGGCTACGTCCACCAACTCTTGTTCTTTATATTTTTTGATCAATCGGTTACAAGCACAGAGCCTTAAAACCTTTGCTCCGCACGGGACAAAAGATCTGCGTAGCTCGCTAGATCCTTCTTCCTTGCGTTACAACACAAAGCCTTCTACAGTCTCTCACAGGGACTTGCACTCAGCTCTACAAGTCTTACATAGTATGCACAAAGCACTTACAATCCCTTGATCACATAGATCTAGCACTTAGCCATTCCTTTTTCACTTATCACACTGGGCTATATCACATAAATGCACTACTACTTCTATCTAGCCTAGGCATCTATTTATATATTACAAAATAGGCCTAAACATGGGTAAAAGCCATGGTCGACTTCCCATTCCTGTTACATATTCCCAAAAACCAAACAATGGGCCCAAAAGGAGGCCGAGATCCCGTAATCTCCTCTTTGATTTGTGCTCCACCTTCAATAGGTTGTCGAAGTCCCAAAATAGGTCAACATGACGAAGAAACTCCCAAAATTTGGTCAAGGGCCAATGGTGTTCTTCTGATGATGAACTTCAAATTCCTGATTCAAGGCTTCAATAGTCTTATTGATAAAATGTGTACTTTGATCACTCATTAGCGTCTTTGGGCATCCAAATCAGGTTATGATATCATCAAATATGAATTGCGTGGCTGTAGTTGCAATAGAGTCCTTGACTGTTCTTGCTTCTGCCCATCTGGTCAAATACTCTGTCCCAGTGATAATGTATCGATATCCTGTGTGCTTTCCTGGTGGGTTGATAGGTCCCACAAATTAAATGGCCCATTTCTCAAATTCCTTTAAAGTTAGCTAAGGTGCTAAAGGCATCTCATCTCTTCTAGAAGGTTTCCCAACTCTTTGGCATATATAGTAGGCTCTGTAGTATTCATTAGCATCTTTTTGTAAAGTGGGCCACTAGAGGCCATCTCTGAGAACCTTCTTCTCTGTTGATTTTCTTGCATAGTGTCCTCTTGCGATGCCCTCATGTGATTCTACCAAAATCAGTGCTCTTTATGCCTCCATAACACATCTCCTCAGGATCTCATCAGGTCCCATCTTATAAAGGTTTCCAGCTATAAGTGAAAAAACTACAGCACGAACTATCAGATGTTTCTTCTGAATGACTATATATTCACAGGGTGACATTCCTATTAATAGTAATAGGACTATCTTGGCCAAGTAATCATCAGCCTTTATGATGGACAACAATTGTTCATCTGGTAGTGTATCCTCCAAACTGGTAGGTTCCTCTCCATGTTCTAACCTGGACAAATGGTCAGGTCCCTTTTTCATTCTCCTTGGTTTGACCACAATCTCAAAATCATATTCTTCAAATAATAGTAGCCATCTGCATATTCTTCCCCCCAACACTGGCTTGTTGACTAGGTACTTTAGTGTAGAGTGATCAATGAACATCTTAAAATGTTCTCCCAACAAGTAGTGTTGAAACTTCTGCAGCACATACACCATGGCTAAACTTTCTCTCTCAGTGGTAGTGTAATTCATCTCAGTTGTAGATAGCTTCCTGCTAGCAAAGGCTAATAGATGGTCAATATCTCCTGCTCCTGGTTGTGCTAACACTGCTCCTAATGAAATAGATGAAGCATTGACATGCACATAGAATTCCTTACTCTAGTCTGGGAATACCATAATGGGCGTAGTGACCATTTTCTGTTTCAGTGTGTCGAAGCTCTGTTGACATTCCTCTAACCATTGGAACTGACAATCTTTATTTAATAACTTCTCCATAGGTGTTGTCATCTGTGCATATCCCTTGATGAACTTTTTGTAGTATCCAGTATGTCCCAGCGCAGTGCGCAACTGTCTAACCAAAGTAGGAGGGGGTAGGTCAACAATGATGGAAATCTTAGAAGGATCTACCAACAACCCCTACTTACACACAATATGGCCTAGAAACACTCCAAAGGGTGAAAAGAAGATACACTTCTTTAGGTTCAGGGAAATCTAACATTGCCTTAAATTATCCAACATTAGTCTTAAGAATTCAATATGATTTTGCAATAAGCTAAAAAATATCCAATCATCAAATTATGCTTCCAAAAGTTTATGTAAAAATTCCTTGAATGCTTCGACCACCACCCTAGAAAATATGGTTGGTGCATTCTTCAGTTCGAAAGGAATCACTGTGTACTAGAAATAACCCCATTCCATTGCAAATGTGGTCTTATAGCGATATTCCTTAGCAATCCTGATCTGGTGATAACCTAAGAATCCATCTATGAAAGAGTAAAATTCATGTCCTCCCACATTATCTAGAACCTCATCTGTAAAAGGTGTAGGGAATGGATCATGTAAGCATGCATCATTCAACTTCCTTAAATCTACACAGATTTTGATCTCTCCTAACTTTTTATCTTGGACCACCATAGGGATAATCCATTATGATTCTTCAACAGGTTCTATCATTCTTGCTTCCAACATTCTGTCTAATTCAATCTTGAATTTTTGTTTATACTTGGGATTCAGTCGGTAAGGTCTCTGCTTGACTGGCCTTGCATCTGGTTTCAAGGGGATCTTCATTTCTCCCATGGGCCCTTTAATTCCCTTCATGTCGGTGAACTTGGTTGGAAGCAAGTCCTGATATTCATGCAATTATTCTGTGATCTTATCAATAGTGGCATCATCCCAATAATATCCAAAGTTTGCGAGCTTAGGTGTTTTCTCTATTCCAATATTAACTTTCTTGATTTTGATTAGCTATCCAATAAAAGGTAGTTCGACTCATGGTCCTTCTATATCTCTTTGTCCTTTTGTTTCTGTGATGTTCACATTCCTAGGATCATCGTCTTCATCAGCATTGATATTGTAACATCCTTGCAGTTTCTGAAGAGGTGCAGTCCATTCATCCTCTTCTTGCTCCAAAGGGAGGTTAGGTGCCTCCTCAAAGACTTTCTATCTTAAAAATTGTAGAGCTTGATCTACTGTGGGGTACTAAATTTCAAATAAGAATGTAGCTACACATTTTTGAGTCATACCGTACCAATCTGCAGTGGTGAGGTGCAGTTCTGCTTGAAGATACCAATTGATAGGCATGGTTTMCAAAGTGTTAATGAATTTATGCACCCACTGCTATTGAGGAATGTTGCTCCAAGACTCCTCACAACTTTGCACATGGTCCTTTGCGTAGATCCAGCATGTGTATCAAAATTCACACTCATCATCTTGTTCTAAAGAGTGCAATCTCATCAAAGTGCGAAATTGCACCAATTCCGTGTTGTTCTTCTTGTGTGTTCCCCACCATCTCGGTGGCGTTTCTTTCAAGGCTTCGTCCAATGCCAACAGTCGCTATTGTACTGGTACAATTTATTCAAATTCTAACAAGAATGTTTCTAAATGATTTAAACCATCAAATGTGGGCAGATTTCTTACTTATGTGCCAATCCAACGAACTTCCCTGGTCAATCTAGCACACCTTCTCTTATAAACTTCATACATTTTTTTTTTCCAGTTATCTAGTTCTTCCTTCAAATATGATGAGCATGCGCTGTCACTTTGCCAACTTAAGTTCCCATCTACTGTAGGATTAATGTAATCCTACTGTCTTGCTGTCAATTTATATATGTTCTCTAGTTCATAAGCATAATCTTCTTCTCTGATGGGTTCTGTGTATCTGCAACCTTCATCAAGGTCAAGAGGTACGATGACCCTAAGGCCATCACCTTCAAATGCCATTCTTCTTTTATTTAAGTCAACGACGGTGGAATTGTTGAAAGACCAATAAATTCCTAACAACATAGGATAAGGAAAGTTATCATCAACTATCTCAATCACCTCGAAGTCCACAAACGTCCTTACCCCATCGATGTCCATAGGGACATGCTCCAGTATTCCAAAGGGACTTACTGCTTGTTGATTAGCCATCCTGAGCTTGATAGGGGAGTAAATAAACTTAGGTTTTCCCATCAGTTCCCAGGTTTGCTTCGTCATAACATTGACTTCTGATCCCAAGTCGAGGACCACATAATCTATGTCATAATCTCCAATCTGAGCATTAAGGTGTAGTTCCTTATTTTTCCTTCTCTTCCTAGATACATGATGTACTGGTCTATTCAGCAGAGGGTCTATCCTCCCTATCCCATATTGTCTGATCAAATTTTATAGTTCTTGTACAACTCTTTCATCCTTAATCAAATTAATGCAAGTACATAAGAATTCCATAAGCTTTCTTACCTCTTTTCCTTGTCTAGTTGATACAGACTAATAAAATTCCATAGGAATTCCACATTCTCTCACTTCTGGTTGTGTATTTGATGAAGAATCTTGGTCTCTTCCAAATTCTCTTCTTGCCTCTTCAAACATCTGATTTTCTTTCCTTGGATCAAACACTTGTGTCTTGTCTGCAACTCTTCTGACCCTTGATTCTTCTGTAGTCTTTTATTGGGTGACTCTGTCTTTTCCTATAACAACGCCTCCTCTAGTGACAACAATGACTCTGGGATCCTCTCATCAATGTTCTGCTGAGATTAATTGTACTTGTTGGTTTCTTCCTTGTCTCTCCTAGATATTTGCTAACAATGCTGGACAATCTTCAATAACATGTTCAAATGAGTTGCAATAGCTGCAAGTGGTACAATGTTTCTAACAGTCCCTTTCCAAGTGTCCTATTTGTGTCCAATTATAAAAAATGATCTAACCTCGACCTTGACCCATGCCTCCTTCTGATCCTCTTCCTCTAAATCCACTGCGAGGGTTGAAGTTTCCTCTTCCTAGAGAATTAAACTGTGTAGAATTTCCTTCTTGTTGTACTTCTCCTTGAATCATATATGTATCTCTTGATCTTTCGTGCAAGAGGTCATAATCCCTACAGTCCTTCTCATCATGCCCCATAGATTTACAAAATTTGAAGTAAAGGTTTGTAGGTGTCTATACATATTTTTTCATGTAATAACATTCACCGGGGCGATGCCTATTTCTACATACCTTGCACCAGGGTAGCGTAACCTGCTTCAAAGGGCTCGGAGCTCTAGAGGCCAAGTACTCATAAAATAGGGGACAATGCTCCTTATCATGGCCTTCTGATTTGCATCTGATACACCAGATGTATTCTCTTTTATATTTTCCCTTGTCTTTCTTCATATCTTCTACCTGCAGAGATAAGCTAGTTAGCTTACTCAAAATTTGACTCATACCTGAGTTGGATTATCCCATAGGGGATGATTCTAGCTTCATTGTGATCTCCAACACCTCATCCTGCAAAGCGACCTTTTGTTGCATCAGATGGACTCTTATATGTGCTAAGATCGCAACAATGAACCATTCTTTGTTCTGCTCGTCTGGGATCTGAAAACTCAAATGACCTATCAAGGTATTAAACCTCTGATCAAACTCCCAAATAGGTTCAACTACTCTCTTCTTGATTTATTTTAGTTTTGTAATGCAATGTGACTCCGACTTGGGTTTCCTGAATTCTACACTCAATGCAGTCTTGATATCGTTCAGTGGTTTAGGCTATACAACTCCTTTAACAAACTTCATGTACCAGCTCAGTGTGCGGTCTCGTAAAGTAGTAATAAACTAATCTCTCTTAACAACTTCATCATTGACTTGCTTAATACTCCATACAGCTTCACATAAGAACCAATGTTGATCAGGATCTTCAAATCCATCTCCTCTAAAGATAGGTAGCCTCATTTTATCTTCCATAGATATTCCTAGGGTGCTTGACTGAGTATGTGTTGAACTACTAGTAATAGTACTGTGAGTGCTCTAATAACTTTGGCTACTCTGGTTATTTAACGCTGCTAAAACAACAAGAGGAGTAATAGTACTTACTTTGATTGTCGGCGCAGTTCCTGAAGTTTCTGATTCTTCTTGGCGAGGTTCTTCACTCTTCCCTTTCTCTTCCCTAGAAGACTCTGAATGTTCCTCATTCAATAAATATTCTTCTTCTCCACTGTAGAATCCTTTGTCCTGTGTTAATGGTTCGTGATTCGGCTCAAAAAAGTCTACCAGAGGAACCTCTCCGAAGGTTCTCCCACTGTGCGTATGTCCAACTTTTGTGTCGTTGTAGCTGTCTGAAATCTTGAACATTAGCTTTTTGATCTGACCAAATACTGTATCTTCAATATATTCTTCTCATGCAATAGCATCTTGATATTCAAATTCAAAAAGTGTAAAAATTTTCCTCTCAGTCCCTTAAAGAAATATCTCTCTGCTTGGCTATAT
Source organism: Picea mariana (assembly GCA_032191745.1). Lineage (NCBI taxonomy): Eukaryota > Viridiplantae > Streptophyta > Pinopsida > Pinales > Pinaceae > Picea > Picea mariana. The sequence goes on along the minus strand of JASDQU010371489.1, from coordinate 21,810 downwards.
GAATCTACTCTCTCAATAAAAAACTCAGTAATGTACCCTCCAATGGTGCTATCAAACCAGTGATCTACTACTCTTGACACGACGTTATCAAATCTCTTGAAATTATTCATCAACACTGACGTCCAAACGACGGGTTGTCTAAATCTGATCTCAAACTAGGTATCTGTTGATTTGGCTAACCACTCATATATCTCCTTATGAATTCCTCCAAATAAAATCTCGTGTATATCGGTAAATAAATACCTTCCAAACCAATCCTCTATAATAAGATTAGGTTTTTTATTCTGAGCCTCAGTGAAGTCCTTCTCTTGTTCCTCTATCAACTTTTGAATCTCTGTCTTCGATGGAAACCACCTTGAAATTCCCTCAATAATATCTCAGTCCCGACAACGAAACCATTTGTTGGCACAGGGGAAGACCTAGGGTTCAACTCTAACAACGCACTAACAAGCCCTAACTACTGGTGATTTCAAAAAAGATTGTGAAGAAGATGCAATCTCACCCGAAGTAGAAATAGGGGGTTTCAGGACACAAATGTCTACAACCAGATGAAATGCAAGTGGATTCAAAAGAACAACACACAAAGAACTAGCTATTCTTTACCAACTTAAACCTACTTCGCACAGTTATATCTCAGATCTAACACAATAATGTAATGACGGAATAACATAAGGAAAAGAACACAACATCAATCACACATAACATCAAGATATATGTGGTTCACCCTCTCCCTAGAGCTACGTCCACAGAACTGTGTTTCTTGATATATTATATGAAAACATACAGTTCTATCTGCACACTTAGCTTGTAGATCTCTCTCTCCTTCTCTTCTTCTCTCCCCTTCTTGCGCACCCAGCTGCATGATTGATCTTCACACCCAACTGAAGATCTTACAATACAATAATATTCTCACAACACAATACTCTCCTCATGCACAACAATAATCACTCGACATCAACAATACAATCCTCTTTGAATTTAGAATGACCCGATCCCAGGTCCTCTAGACCTTTATTTATACCTTACGTGACAGACGTCTAGGTGTCAAAACCTTATATCCAAAAACCCTAGGTGTCTAAAACCTTAGGTCAACTTGACCCATGTTTTCAGGGCTTCGCCAACCTATCTTTCCTTCTTTCCCACGAGGTGCTCCAAAGCATCCATTGGTGGATTTTTCTGCTTGCTGAGTTTTGCACAATCCATCTTCCTTGTTGATATATCTTCCTCGATATTCTCATTCAACGACTAGTTTTCTCTTACTTTGCTCCTTCTTTTTTGCTTCTTTGACCACTTCTACCCAATCTCAATCAATGTGCCTTCCACACAATTCGTACTTTGCCTTTCTTTCTGAATCGTTTCTTTCTTCCATAACCAAGCACCAACAAGCTCTGTATGTGCTTTAGTAAATATATTCTCTTTATCATTTGAATACTCAAAGGAAACAATTGAATTTTCATGACAACTTAAAACAGTAGATACATTTGATACAATTTCAAAAATATCTACATCCTGAATATCACTTTGAGGATCATCAACCTCTTGATCATAATGAAAAGTGTCTTCTACTGCAACATACTCTTTAAGACTATTTGATCCTTTACTTGGCAAATCAAATTCATAACAACATTCTTGATAAAGGAAATCAGCTGCAAATTTCTCTTTGCAAAATAAACGAAATGAAGCATGAAAATGTCTAAGTGAAGTAATACAAGCAACTGGGAGTGATCTACACCAATCATGAGTTTCTCCATCTAAAGAGTATGTAAACAATTTGATGGGGACATATTCATGTATAATTTTCAGCTTAATCATGCACTCATGAAAGTCTAATAAAAAATCAACTGGTACTTCCTAATCCTCTCCTTTAAACCTAGGAAGGTAACCTTCCCATTCATCTCTACTAGGCACTATATTTGGAAAAACGACTATCTTTGAAAAATCACAGAAAGCATACCTCTGAGCTAGGATCTTGTCCATTTCAAAACAATCGAGTCTCCAATAAATATATGAATAGTGGAGTCTCCATGGTGAAATATAAGCATTCTAAAAGTGTCTAGCTTCAGTTCACCATCCAAAGCCATATCTAATCATCATAGTTCACCCAGGGAAGGTGTCTTCATTGTTGTCCCCGGCAACGACGCCAAAAATGTTAGCATTGAAAGTCACACTTTGATTGATAAAGTGTAAGCTCAACACCCATCATAATGTAAAAGATAATTTTGGTTTTGAATAGGTAGATCAACAATATGGAGAAAGAAAGAGAGAGGGCAGAAAACTGCAGATTAGTAGGCTACACCAATGGGCAATGGAGTCACAAACATTCTACTGATTGAAGGCACTAAAGCTTCTCTACAGAAAACAAGATTATATGTTGATAGGTGGAGGAATGAAGAAGGAAAACATAAGATACAATGTTCACTAAAAACATATCCTCTCAATTTAATGAATCAACAAATACTTGAATATAAACAATGACTAATGGGCAAAATACAATAGATCATCTTCTGCTTAGGGATCCATAAATCATTGGCACCCTTTGATCCTCAAATATGAAATATATTCAAATAAGAAGATATATAAACAAAATGATAACAATCTGAAATCGCAGCTCTCATGAGTCTTTGATAGTAGTAATGCTTATAATCATAAAATGCCCACATGATTACAAATGAACACACACAAAGAAACTGCCTACTCCTACTCTCTCTAACCTCTCTTGGCTCATGAATCCAACCCTCTCCAAGAGATATCTCCTTCCTTAAATAGAAAATATCATCCAAATTTCCTTATCAGGTCGAATCCCATCTCCGCCATTGGATTCTAAGCCTTGGAGATAGGTGGCAACAATCAAAGAGAAAAAAATCCAACAAACTACTAATTTTCAGGAATTTGTTGCAAGTAATTAATAAATTGTTTCCACCTCATTGCACGAGGCCTTTGATGGAGCTAAAACTTAGGTGAACGTGTCCCTTGACATCTAACTGATCCTTGAGAATCCATTTGAATCCTCCTTGATAAGTGGCAACCTCCCAACAAGGCAAATATCCAAACCGTGATCGCTACAGGAAATTATGTAGCGTCACTATAACACAGTTTTGCACATTCGATAGAGCCACTTCTATGTCTAATATCTCTAAACAAATAACACATTTTTCAAAAATGAGAGTTTTTTATTATTTGGTATGTTATGAACAAAAACCTCCTCAAATTTTCAAAAATACCTTCTCATTTTTTCATAATCCAAGTTTTAAGTTAATCACTCAAAACTAGTAGAAGCGTCCTTGCAAAATAACTTTGCACATTTCGGTAGCACCAATACTGAACATCTCTATGTGCAATTCGATAGCACCAATACTAAACTGGTCATGCTGAATTGGTAGCGTCTGACATGAAAATGGATTTGACAGAAACCTATGGAATTCACAGCGCCATCATTACACTGCTTAACAGATTTGGTAGCATTTTAGGTAGAAAAATTGTAGACAATGCTATATAGACAATTCTGCAGTGCCATGGTGCTATGGAATGTCTATGATTTTCTATATGATGAGACTAATAAATAAATTTTGAGTTGATAGATGAAAGCCTCTGTTTATCCTGTTAGAAGTTATTTAGTTTCTTATGGAGAGGCAGGGCTCTTCTAGCTGCAAATTCTTGTGCTAACACCCTCTTTTTGTGTTTTTTAATTTTTTTTGTCTTTTTCAATTTTTTAAAGATCTTTGAAAAAGAATAAAAGAATGATACTTTACAAAGGAGAAACGAGTGTTGAAAGAAAGCATACTAGTTCTAGGCACAAGGAACACACTAATTCTCAGAGAAAGGAGACATGTGCATGAAAAGGACACTCGAGGAAAATTCCTCCATGGGTCAAGGTGTCAGGTCGTAGAGGCAAAGTGATACAAGGCTTGCATATAAGGCATGATTCAAAGGTTCAGTTGAAAGAAACATGGAGCCCACATTAGGCCAAAGACACAAATATTCAAATGTGATCAGCAAGACACAATGAAACCCCCTTCAATGTAGTTTTAACGAGCCCTGAGAAGGTAAGCTCGATAGTTTTTTCACATTTAGAGAGTCTGAAAAAATGAAAAAGAAGACTGTAAGTGGTATCTTTTCTGGAGATAGTCTAGTCGGTTTGAAAAAGGGATAAACTTGCATAAAAAAGACGTCTATTCAAAACCATTTTAATGAGTGTGAAAAAGACAAGATCACTTGGCAATCTTTTCAATTTTAAGGAGTCTGAAAAGAGATTAACTATGGACTCACAACCTTTTTCTGATTTTAGTCCCCTTAGCTCAAAAAAGTATAAAATTTACTGAGGAGAACTCTCCCGGGGAGATGAATCTCCCGAGGCGTACCTTTTTCCTCTATAATCCACAGGCCGGAAAAGGGGTAAACTCATGCCAGTAGATTTTCTTTTGTACCAATTAAATGAGTGTGAATGAACAAGGTCTCTCGGTGATATTTTCAATTTTAGGGAGTCTGAAAAGAGCTTAACTATGGACTCTGTGGGGGTTCCTTTTTTGTAAGTAATCTCCAAGGCCCGAAAAAGGTGATAAACCAAAACCAAGGAGAATGTTTCTTTTTCATAAATTTAGTCCCTCATGCCCCAAAAAGGGTTAAACTTATACCTGAGAATACTCTTCTAGAGAACCGAAGTTCCTAGAGTATACCTTTGTTCATATAATTGACCATCCAGACCGAAAAAGGGGTAAACTACTGCCGGAAAAATGCACCTTCAAATTTGAGTTTTGCAAGCGTGAAGGTCAACAAAATCTCTCTGCAATATTTTCATGTTTAGAGAGTCTGAAAGGGTTTAAATAAGACTCCATAAGGTTACTTTTGTTAGTTAATATAGACAAGATCGAAAAGCATAAATACAGTCTTGTCGGATGTTGCTTTAGGTTTTCAAGTCGAGCTTGAAAGACAACAAATCTTGCTCATTTTGGGTGTCCCTAGGGTGAGGCCGAGAGTGATGTTGCATCAGACAAATGAGGCTCAATATCATTACCATGACATTACTAACCAAGACTCCCAAGCCTAAAGTCATTATAGACAACATGGATGCCAAAATGCAACAAGGATCTATCTAGGGCATCCATGTAAAGGTAGGATCTACCACCTAATAACGACACTTATAAAGCAACAATTATGGTTTTGTGTTGCACGTCAGTGGGATCGATCATATGGCAAAGTGGAAAAGACAACGAGATGTAGAAAGTGGAGGTGAAATCCTAACCTATATGCAAAAAGTTGGAAAAAATGACTTTTACCAAAGGATTTTTTAAAGTGACCCACCTCCCCAAAAGTTACCAAACCAGAAGGAAAAGTGTATCATAACATCCAATAAGAAACTCAAGAAATAAATTAAATGATTTCCAAACTAGAAAAAATGACAAAGGGGGTCAAAAAAGTGGCAAAAAGGGCCAAAAAAGTCTATAAATAGAAGTTGACAGCTCATTTTCACCATTGCAATTTGAAAATTAACCAGAAGGTAAAAAATACCCCTTTTCTAAAGAAGTTGATTCCAAGAGCTTCAAAGGAAGAAACTAACTTCCTCTCAGACCAAGTAAGTACAAACTCATCCCTCCTGCATTTTCATTCTTCCTTTATGCATTATTTTTTGTTTTTGGGGGGGTACGCTCTCCTAAAAAAGGGCGGCCCTATGTGTATGCACGTTGTCCAAGGAAAACCCGCGTATGTACTCGGGAAGAAAACAGTTTGCCTGCGTACATATGCAACTGTGACCAAAACAACCAGCATACACCCTCAAAAGGATGGAAAAAAATAAAAATGCAAGAGCTAACTCCCCTTTGAACTGTCATGGAACAAGATGTATGTCCACTGAAGGGAGAGGGAATATGAGGATATTGATATCTTGGTCGATGAGGACCCTACTCCAATTTCCGCATTGAAACACTGTGGGTTGTGGAAGCTCTTTTGGTGTCCATTTATGAGGGCACAACCCAGGCTACTGAACACCCTAGTAGACTACTGGAATCTAGATGTAGAGGCGTTTATGATAGAGGGGCAGTCATTGAATCTAACAACTGAGAACATATACTTCTTGATTGGCCTCTCAAGGAGAGGGAAACCAATCAATCTTTGCACTTTTCCCCCTGGGCCTTTTAACATTGAATAATACATTAGGATGCATTGTGAGGTTGGCACTGAGAAAGTAGGTTCTCAAGTGCCCATTAAAAATATCACCAACTTGTCACTGAAGGTGATCCTATTACTTATTGGGTGACTCACTGGATCCGCGGCCCTACACTAGGCTTCCCAGGCGCACATGTATTGTGCAATTCAGATATTGGAAGCACATATTTATGACTGGAGCATGCCATGCTCACTTTCATGAAGAGGAAACTAACAGAGTGTCGAGATCGTAGAAACAAGAACTTCAGGTTTGGCACCATCCTATGCTCATTCTTCTTTGAGAGGGTTCCCATTCTGAGTCCTAGAGAGACAGTACGGGGGAATGTGGCATCCTTCCTAGCGGTATGTAGATGGGAAACACTACTTCCATGACAGAGGAGAGGAAGGACCATAGAGGCTTTCGACGAAAAATTCTTTGACTGGTGGGCACGACATATTCCAGCCATAGAGGACTACCCCTATGTTGGAATCAACTTCTACAGAGATCCGAATATTCCCGTACCTCCCAGAGAGGAGCGAGGAGAGCTAGGTGCATGTTTTTAAAGTTATTTAATTTTTAGTTTATTTTATATATATCATTTTTATATGCATCAGAGTATTGACATCTATGTATCTGTTATGTATAGATGTGGGACCAGTGCACTCGACATAATTCATGAGGACTTGAAGATGTCCTCGACCAGAGGTGGGACCAACAACAGTCATTGGACCAGCAGTCGTAGGGGGACCTCCATCCGAGGAGGCTGAGAGATGTTTGAGACGGGTGGAGCGGAACCTCACCGTGATCACTCGTATAGTTCCCATTGTCGAGGTCAAGGATCTCCCTCCTTCCATGCAACCTCATGTAGTGGGGGTGCCACGGACTTGGGTCCATCATTTCCGACATTTGGCCAACGTCTCTGTTCACTACAGTAGGGCCAATAGGCCCCGAGATTAGATAGG
>JASDQU010371489.1:0-14509 GCA_032191745.1 Picea mariana | reverse complement strand
TATATATATATATACATCTTTTATTGTCTTATGGATCACATTTTTTACAAATGTATATACATGTGTATGTGTGTGCTTCTTTTTATGTGTGTGCAACATGCCAATCTAATACTTGATTAACTAGAGTATCTGTCATTTGATTTAATCTCTTAGGAACATAGATATACATAATGTAATCAAAGTAACATTCTAAGAGACGTACCCTAAGGAAACGTCGATGTAACGTAGGATCATAAATGTGGTAAATTCCATTTAACTAGGATACAACTAGTTGAGCATATAAGTAGACCTGAAGGTGAGAAATTCCATGCGAAAAAGCATCATGAAGCAACTCTATCATTGCGTTGTACTTGATGACATTATTTGTGGTGTCACCTAGACAGATACCTCCGGAAGATAGAAACTGGACTTCAGGTGTGAAAATTATGCAAGATGTGGAAGAAAGCCTCCGAGTGTGTCAGCTAGTGCCATCCATGAACCCAAAGAACACCTTCGATTCACTTGAAATCTGTCGCAATGAAAAATATGACATAAATAACGACACATCCATAAAACAAAAAAGGAAAAAAACTTTATAAGATCTATACATATGTACAAGAAGTCACCTAGGTGACCGACCTAAGAGTAATACTTATTAAGGTAGAGCCCATTTCTAGGCTCTGCCAAGGCATTTCCCTCAAAGTAAACCAGACAATAAGTACCCTTATTTAAGACCTATTTCACAATGAGAGATATGAACCACATGGGTTTGAATTTTCCTTCCCCAAGGGGATCCTTGTCTTGATCATAGACCAGGACAAGATCGCCTTCAGAGAAAATCCAAGGATGAACAGACCGATCATATTGACACTTGACTCATTGCTTGTGAGCCTCATTGGATTATGCTGCATCAGGGTGTTTCTCATTGAGCTACTCAATATATAATAGGCATTCCTCAAGAAGTGAAGTGTCTGGAAGTAACTCTACTACTAAATTTAAAGACGATATTTGGCACTTAATAGGAAAGACTTCTTCCAGCCCGCATATGAGTTAAAAAGGTGAGAAACCGGTGGAAGTATTTACAGACATTTGGTAGGCCCATAACGTTGAATACAACATCAAATGCCAATTTGACTTGGATGAATTGATCGTTCGTTGAAGACTAGTCTTGAGAGACTTATTCATAGCTTCCACCTGACCATTCGCTTGTCGGTAGTAGGGTGATGAATGTTCTTGCCTCAACACAAGCTTTGATGTTAACTCGTACATCATTTTGTTTTGGAAGTGACTTCCATGGTCAGTGCCAACCTCCTTTGGGATGTCGAACCTTGCTACTATCTGGTTAAAAATGAAGAGAGTTGTTGTTTCTCCATCATTGTTAAACGTTGGCATAGCCTCGACCCACTTTGTGAAGTAGTCTACCGCTACGATGATATAACGATGCCCCCTGGCTGGAGTCAGGTGGCATGTAGTAAAATCAATCCCCCACTTAGTGAAGCGACCAAACGTGATGATGGGAAACATGGGAGCAGGATGTGCCCTCATATTCTGAGATAATATTTGACATGGGTGGCACTTATTGACCGACTCAATGGAATATTTGATTAACGTAGGCCAAAAGTAACCAACACATAGAATCTTTTGGGATGTTTCCAACCCAGACAAATGACCACCACATGCTCCAGTGTGGCATTCATTAAGAACAAGCTCTTCTTCCTTGTGTATAAGGCACCAACAAAGAATGCAATCTACACCTCGACGATACAAAGTGTCATCGAGTATGAGATAGTTTCGTGTTGGATGGCGAATTCGTCGACGCTCATCGTGGGAAGAAGAAGCGGGGAACTTCAAATTCTCAAGATAGACTAGTATATCTCCATACCATGGGTCCAAAGATGCAATCAGGAAAATATCTCCTTTGATAGTGGATTCTTTGGGTGTAACATCACTTTATTCGACCGGAAGTTTCGAAATAAGTTTCTCAAAGACCAACAACCTTTTTAGATTTCACGGAAATAAAATCCAAGTCAAATTCCTGGAGGATTAAAATCCATTTACTGATATTTCTGCCAATGACTCGTCATGTCAACACATATTGAAAGGGATTCACAATGCCAATTATGGTGGTCTTGTGAATAAGAATGTAATGATGAAATCGTTGGACAACATACATTGGTTCCAACACTAGCTTCTCAACATGGGAATAGCTGAGTTTCGACCCAACCAATTCTCGACTCAGGTAATAAATCACATGTTGCTCGAGCAAATTGTTGGCCCTCGACCAAGTTTTGGAGAACCTTGGTCTTGGTTGACCACTTTTGGGACTTTGATAGGCTAGTTGAAGATGAAACGCATAGGCGAAGCAGAGATCGCGGGATCTTTCCCTCTTTTGCGGGATTTTTGGGGATTAGGGTTTATGTAACGGGTATGGGATGTTGGTCCATGGGTCTTACCCATGTTTAGGCCCCTTTTGTAATGTATAAATAAGTATCTAGGAGATGTAAGAAGGAGTCAGTTGTAAGCTAGTGTGCTAAGTGCAAATAGTTGTAAAAGCTTTGTGCATACTGTGTGCTGAGAACTTGCAGAGCTAAGTGCAAGTGATTATAAGAAGGCTCTGTGTTGTACTAATCTCGGGGAAGGAGGATCTGGCGAGGTGCATGCAGATATCCTATCCTATGCAGAGTGGATTTTTCAGCTCTATGCATGTAAGAAGATTGAAAGAAGATAATAAAAAAGAAGAAGAGTTGTGGACGTAGCCCCACACTGGGGTGAACCACGTACATCATGTGTTGTGATTGCTTTATGCTATTGATGTGATTTATTCTTAGTGTTGAATATTTATATATGTTATATGCATTTGATGTAGTATCTTAGTGCTAAATAACATGAATGAATGCTAGATTTGTTTTATGCTATGTGTAAATGGTTAGTTATGCTTGGATGTTATGGAATACTGCGTTGTTCTGTAATTAAGGTTTGAATATGCGATGTGAATAAGGGTAAAATCTAATGAATGTTAATTTCTAAGTGCTCTATTAAGTATTGTGATCACAATTTTGTGTCCCAGCTAGGTTGTAGACACTTGAGTCCTACAACCCCCCTTCCTCTACCTCAGGTGAGATTTCATCTTCTTCACAGGTTTTGCCGAAAGGGCCCGTAGTTAGGGATGATTTTAAGGATGGAAATTTATTTTAAAATGTAGAAACCTTGGAGAATATTACTAATCCTTCATATGATAACTATAAATGTTTGCCGACATTTTTGTAAAAATATTCAAATTTCTAAGGATTTTATAGAGCTTGTATAAAATTTTGGCGATTTTTAAGTTAAAATACATTTATCTTATAGAATTTGGGCGAATCATTTTTAGAATAACAAATATTTTTTGGGGAAAAACCATGGAAAATTAGCCCATGAGATAAATTTATCCCCTAATATCATCCCTGTCGACGGTAGTTAGGGTTTTGTTTGTGTTTTGTTGAAGCGTTGAACCCTGGGTCTGCCACTATGCCAACAAATGGTTCCGTTGTCGGGACCTGAAACTGTGATTGTTGGGAACTGAGGAAAAGAGAAAGATTTTTATGTAGATATGTTGTTGTAGTGCGCAATACTCTATGTGAATTGTGAAGCTCAGTGCCAAGAAGAGAATTCTGAACTAAAGAAAAGGGGTAAGATCTTAAAGCTTGGTGCTCTGATAAAGGTAAGATAAGTGAAAATTTTTATTTCGAAAGAATGTATCTATGTATATTTGATAGATTTTGTCCTAGGGATCATTCAAGAGAAAGAGAGGATTGACTCTTTGTTACAGTTGTAGAAGACTAGGACATCTTGCTAAGGAATGCCCTGGTAGAGTTCCTATTTGCCTTTGTTGTAAGGCTACTAGACATGAAGTTTTATATTGCCCTAGAATGATTGCTAAATTTGAAAATATGAACATGAGACAAGAAAACCATGAAGAAGGTCAAGAGACTAAGAATATGCCAAATAACTAGAAAGAATCGGAGGCTATATTATTGCAGATGAAAGAAACACTGAATGATCACAAAGACACCAGTTTATCAAATATCTTAAAAGAGAAAGAGTGTGTAGAAACAAGAATAGGAGCTTCAACATAGACTCTGTATTGGATGCATAAACGTAGGTGAACATCATGACAAAAAGTACTTGGGAAATATTAGGAAAGCCTGCTATAATTCCTTCATTGGGAGAAATAGAATTGTTTAAAGGAAATATGATAACCCTATGTGGAAGACTTACTCATGTACCTATGAGTTCTCATGGAACATTGACAAAAGAAGGATTTGAGGTCGTTAAGTTTGTTGAGAACAACACCCCTTTTGCACTTTTGTTAGGAAGGACTTGGATTGAGAGACATCAGATCCAAAGGAAAGAAGAAGAGGAAGCTATAGAACAGAAAAAGAAAGAATTAAGGGATTTCATGGCTAAGAGAATAGCGTTCTTACTAGAAGAAAAAGAGGACAATTCGAAGCAACTGAGGGCCAGAGACTTAGTTTTCAAAGTTGAAAGAACACAATAAGGCTTAAAGAACCTATCCATGCATGAGAGTAGAGCACCTTCTCCAGAATCAGTAAAAGAAAAAGTATTACCCTCGAACCCTGTGAAATATCCTCAATAGTGCGAAGTTTCTATACTAAGAGAAGATAAAAGAAAGAATGGAAAGAGGAATCCAGAGACACAGATCAAAAGGAAGAAAGCAAGAAATCTCAGTAAGAAGAAAGAAAACCTAGAAACACTACAGGAGGTTCTAGAGAGGACTTCGCAGAAGGAAAGTTTGTAGAACTTGAACCTCGTCGAAATAGTAGAACATCATCGATTGGTACTTCACCATGGAAAAGCAATTATATGACCGTTGGAGGCATCCCGACCATTAGAACGATGCTCTAGAATGGCTAGAAATGCAGTTATTGTCAGAACGTTCTCCATTGGACCATTGGGACCACGCCATAATAGATGGAATTGTATTGATTGAGACATTCCTTCCTGTTGGAGGAGTCCATTGAGATATTGTCTATTTAACCTGTCGAACATTACACTGCCGACACTTTTGCAAATTTTGATTATCTGAGCACCCAGAGAACTAATTGCTTTCACGCAGCTCTTATTGAGACCTTGCCACCCGTTCTAATTACCTTGATCATTTTTCCACCTATCCGAGATATCTGATCTCAAGCGTGTATGTCGAGAGACCTTAGTGCAGTAGAAAATTCTGTTGAGGAGATCCTAATAGACCTCATGGCTAAGAAGGTCATTTTTGCAGGAGAAAAGGCCTCATCGACTAGAGGATTGAAAGCCTCCACATCGACTGCAAGTCGATCTGGGCCATCTCGAACCGCGACAGATAAATAGAGAAAGCATCGCGACGGCTTGGCAAACGTGAATCTCATCCCATCAATCTTGCTCGACTATATCTCACCTCTGGCTAGCGCAGTTAGTTGTGATAGCGTCCTGAGGGACTTTGATTATACATTAATCATTGCGTACCTCCCAAAGGGAATACGTGTAATTGGACTGGAATTAGGATAGATTATGATGCTAAATATCAGTGACTTAAACATGGGAGACTACAAGAAATATGCAATTCTCGCCCCACATAAGTATTTGACAAAGACAATGGGGAAGAAGTCGAAGAGAATCCCCCAGTTTTGGACAATGGAAATCATGAGATCAACACTTCAACAGATATCAGGAGGTTAACGTGTGCGTTAAAATATTCCTGTCATGCTACCATGGTGGTTACCTGTGGTTGGATTGTTGCATCACCGTAGATCCAACGCTGATCCATTAGATCACTAGATTGAGCATGCAAGGACCCGACCCTTAGGATATTTACCTAGGGAAGGTTGCAGATCACGCCCTGGCACAATGCATAAAAGAAACTTACGACAATGTAGAGAAGGGGAAGCGGGGCTACAAGGTAGTCTCCATCTAAAATGGCGCAGTGTGCCTAGATTTCCAGTTGATCATTGGTAAGCTCATCAGAAAAAATAGACCAACGTAGGTCACGGGGTTCATCGTCAACCTCGGAGGAAAATGCGTCGAAGGGATGCAAATGAACTGGGTGAGCTACCTCATTAACCAATTGGACCAAGATTGTCATGAAGCACGGGACTAGAGATACGAGTTTCATTTTAGCTAGTTGTTGATTCTAATTTCCTTCATCACTTGGGACATGTCGAAAGGAGCGACCTTCCATAAAATTGAGCCATCCGATCCACTGGCCGCAAATTTCACTACGCTCTGGTATTCGAGCGACATGGAAAAACAATGGAAATCTAATGCGGTGTTCCACACATATTATTTATAGCTGAAGATGGCCATTGAATCTTTCCCTTGCATAATGTCAAATACTCTGCACAGGTTCAGGCCACTTGTGAAGTTCTGCACAGATAGGCATTTCATTTACATCACTGTGCATTGGGACGAACACAAGGAAGATATCTAGTCCTATTACAAACTCACAGAGGAGGACATGGAAGAAATAACCAAGGAATGGCATGCAAATTTCCTTGTATCGGTTGAACAGACAGAAATATCTGACCCCAACCTCATCGGCAGTACTGTAGTCACTCGAGAAGAGTATGATGGACCCAACAGTAGCAGAAGAAAGAAGAAGGAAGAAGTACAGGAAATGAATAGTGCATCAAAGGAAACTACACCAGATTCACTAGGAGGAGGAGGAGATGACAAAGTAGACTAGGAAGAGAACGAAGGGGAAGAAAACAAACAGGAACATGGTGAAGTGACACCCCCTAAGGATACCATCACGGAGGCTAAGACATCCAATAAAAGAAAGGTTTCCCCAAAGAAACCATCAACACGGAAGAAATCACGAGCAAATAAGCATCAATTATAGACTGTACTCACGGTGGATGATATTGAACTTATCATCGCAGCTGTATAAAACACCTCAGAGGACATTTTGCAGTGAAATGAAGCCAAACAGGAGACAATGTATGACAAGATCAAGACGGAGTTGAAAGGGGTACAACAAGCCCTCTACTCGAGTCGTACAGTGTCTACAATGCCATCATCGTCAGCAGAAGGTATAGAAGTAGGAGAAGAGCCTACCGAACTACGGATATTAGCATATGTGACAGAGGCTCACCTTCATCATGTATAGGAAGAGAAATAACAAACCACAAAGTCCTTGAAACAAGGAAAGGAGGAAGCCTTAGAGAAACATCGAGTTGAGAAGAAAGAGAAAGACAACATCCAAGCGAAGTTTGCAGAGGACAGAGAACATATCTAGAAGGAAAAATAACATCTGCTCGTGGAATAGATGGGAGTCAAGGAGGCAGTCACCAAATAACTTTTCTCTATGTCGGGACTCTCACAGATAGAAGAAGAAGAGGACACAATGGAGAATCTTGTTGAATCTATTCAGCAGCTTCAAGAAAGAGTGGCAGAACTAGAACTGCAAGCAGTTCCAAGCACTCTGTAGGAAGTGCGAGACCAGAGAGAAGAAACTGCCAGGAGCATAGTAGAAAGGATCAAGGCATTGGCCTCAGAATGTAAGCTACTCAGCAACCGCAGTGCGCAGACCTATGAGCACCTCGCAGAGGACCCAAAACTAAGAGAATTAGAGGTACAACTTCAAGAGGTAAAGCAACAAGCATTGACAGTGCAAGCGTAGCTAAAACTTATTTCAACACTTGAGAAGATGAAAATGTCACAAGAATAGCATGCAGTTTAGTAGCAAGTCCATGCCATCCAGAGTAAATTCATGGAAGTGACCCAGAGACTTCAACGGGTACAAGACGAAGCCTGCACACTTTTTGAGGAGATCGAGGGACAAGGTGCATAGTTGGAACAAGTGATAACCTCAGTGGAACAATGATTGGAATGACCTGTCACAAAGAATGTCATTCAGGAGGTCCTTGAACAGGAGGCTCTAGAAAAACAACAATTCGAGGCAGCTCGAGCCAAGCTCGAGGCCTTCAAAGTAGAGTTGCCCAGGTCAGAGTGACTCAAGATGAGTCACAGGTGAGTGTTGGGGGAATGTTGGCCCTCGACCAAGTTTTGGAGAACCTTGGTCGTGTTTGACGACATTTGGGACTTCGACAGGATCGTCGAAGANGAGGCAGCTCGAGCCAAGCTCGAATCCTTCAAAGTAGAGTTGCCCAGGTCAGAGTGACTCAAGATGAGTCACAGGTGAGTGTTGGGGGAATGTTGGCCCTCGACCAAGTTTTGGAGAACCTTGGTCGTGTTTGACGACATTTGGGACTTCGACAGGATCGTCGAAGACGGAACGCCCAGGCGAAGTGGAGATCACGGGATCTCACCCCCTTTTGCGGAATTTTTGGGGATTAGGGTTTATGTAATGCATATGGGATGTCAGCCCATGGGTTTTACCCATTTTTAGGCCCCTTTTGTAATGTATAAATAAGTATCTAGGCAATGTAAGAAGGAGTCAGTTGTAAGCCAATGTGCTAAGTGCAAATAGTTGTAAATGCTTTGTGCATACTGTGTGCTGAGAACTTGCAGAGCTAAGTGCAAGTGATTGTAAGAAGGCTCTGTGTTGTACTAATATTGGGGAAGGAGGATCTAGCGAGGTGCGTGCATATCTCCTATCCTATGCGGAGTGGGTTTTCTGGCTCTGTGCATGTAAGAAGATCGAAAGAAGATA
Organism: Picea mariana; assembly: GCA_032191745.1. NCBI lineage: Eukaryota > Viridiplantae > Streptophyta > Pinopsida > Pinales > Pinaceae > Picea > Picea mariana. The sequence goes on along the minus strand of JASDQU010371489.1, from coordinate 5,883 downwards.
ATAAAAAACAAGAAGAGTTGGTGGGCGTAGCCCCACACTGGGGTGAACCATGTACATCCTGTGTTGTGATTGCTTTGTGATATTGATGTGATTTATGATTAGTGTTGAATATTTATATATGTTATATGCATCTGATGTAGTAGCTTAGTGCTAAATAACATGAATGAATGCTAGATCTGTTTGATGTTATGTGCTAAATGGTTAGATATGCCTGGATGTTATGGAATACTACGTTGTTCTGTAATTAGGGTTTGAATATGTGATGTGAATAAGGGTAAAATATAATGAATGTTAAATTCTAAGTTCTCTATTAATTATTGTGATCACAAATCTGTGTCCCAGCTAGGTTGTAGACACTTGAGTCATACAACCCCCCCTACCTCTACCTCAGGTGAGACTTCATATTCTTCACAGGTTTTGTCGAAAGGGCTGGTAGTTAGTGTTTTTTTTGTGTTTTGTTGAAGCATTGAACCCTGGGTCTACCCCTGTGCCAACACAGATCATCCTCTTGAACCATGACCATGCCGATGTTCAAATATGCAGTGTCCAAGTACAAAAAAAATATCTGTTATAATCGGGATGCTAGAGCAGAGGGGCAGATGTAAGGGTGTGTTTCAATACTTCAAAAGAACGTTGAGCGGATTCATCTCAATAGGAAGGGACTCCCTTTTTCAATAAATGCATGAACTCTTTAGTGATCTCGGTGTAGTTTACGAAAAAAAACTGAAGAAAGTTTGCTTTCCCTCTGTAATATCTGAATTTGGGGTATCGTGCACGGGGGAGGAAACTGAACTATCTCCTCAACTTTAAGAGGATCGACCATGATTCCTGTTGTCGAAACTATGAAACCTAAGAGATGATCGGACGTCATGTTGAAATTGCATTTTTTAGGATTCAAGTGAATCCTATAGTAGCGAAATCGTTCAAAGATTAGTCGGAGGTGTGTGGGATGATTAGATCTATTGTGAGAGCGTGATTCTAGATCATCAAGATAAGCCTTGACTATATGTCTAAGGTCATGGAAATAAAAATACATGGCCTGCTGAAAAGTGGCTCCAGCATTCTTCAGGCCAAAAGGCATCTTACGATAAGAAAATTTTCCCCAAGGATAGATAAAAGTTGTTTTATGATGGTCTTCGGGTTTGATCGAAATCTGGTTATATTCCAAAAAACCATACATGAATGAAAATACCTTGCAGCCTACACATTCATTGATAATTCGATCAATGAATGGGGTGGGAAAATTATCTTTCGGATAGGCCTTGTTCAAGTCACAAAATTCTATGCACACGTGAATCATACCCTATTTTTTGTTAACCAGAATGAGATTTGACACCCATTTTGTCAACTGGATGGGGTAGATAAAACCATCTTTAAGAAATTTATCTACTTCATCCTTAATAGTTGTCACTTTCTGAGGATTTAGTTGATGAAGCTTCTATTGAACTATCTTGGCTTCAGGGTAATTCATTATCTCATGTTCAACGATTCTTGGATCAATGCATGGAATTACCTCGTAAAAATAGGAAAACATGTCACAGAATTCCTTAAATAACTCTGTATAAACTTGAATCTCTTCGGGGGTGTTATCATATAATCCTTTCTAGACCTTGGTGTTGGTTGTGGAGCCTAATTATGTTCTTGATTCAGAGGTCCTTTCTTTCAACTGTGTTTATACCCCATGAAGACTTTACACCCCAGAAGTATGTACACTCTTCCACGTGGGGGAGTGTAGAGGGGGGTACCCCCTTTGCGGGGTCCGAGGGGGTTCGGGGGCGAAGCCCCGGAAGGAAAAATTGCCTTGTAAATTTATATTGTAATTTCATTGTAAATCTGGACCATTCCTTATAAGGTCGCAAATCTAATGGTAGAAATTATGTTAGGGTTTTTTTCGCTGGAAGGAAACCCTCTGTTATGAGGGAAATGTATTGTGGCTATGCATTATGGTGAGTATTGTATTATGAGAGAGGAAACTGTGAGAGAAAGAAGAGGAAGTTACAACGAGTTTTTATGTAGGTTGTATCCCTTCATTTGTTGGATAATAATAAAGGAAGGACCTGGCAATTTCTCTAGTGGACATAGCCCAAACTGGGTGAACCACGTAAATTTGTGTCTCTCTTGTATTATGTATCTTATGTGTTTTGTGTCTGCATTTGTTTTATTTTATTTCTTCACGGTCCTGTTTTTCTAACAACTGGTATCAGAGCGAAAGGTAACTCGCAGGAAAAGAGGGTTCCTGGTTCGAGTGGGAGCAATGTCAGAAGATGGAAATTTTAGGGTTTAGAAATTTAATGGCCAAAACTACCAGTTATGGAAGATATAGATGGAAGATTATTTATATCAGAAGGATCTATTCCTACCATTGGGCGGAGTAGAAAAGAATCCAATGACCATGAAGGATGAAGAATGGGATATTCTTGACAGAAAGGCTCTAGGAACAATACGGCTGAGCTTGGCAGCGTCGGTGGATTTCAATATTTCGAAAGAAAAGACAACAAAGGATATGATGGACACGTTGGCTAAACTGTATGAAAAACCCTCGACATCTAATAAGGTATTTCTAATGAAGAGATTATTTAATATGAAGATGTCAGAAGGTGGGTCTGTTGAAAATCATTTAAATGAATTTAATACGGTTACTAATTAACTAAGTTCTGTAAAAGTGGATTTTGATGATGAGGTTAGGGATCTTCTAATCTTGTGCTCATTGCCAGAAAGCTGGAATGGCTTGGTCATGGCTATAAGTAACTCTGTCTCTGGTTCAAATACTTTAAAATTTGATGATGTTTTTGGTGTTATCCTTAGTGAGGAAATGCGACGGAAACGCACAGGTGAGACATCAGGCAATGTGTTGAACATGGAGAATAGGGGAAGAGAAAAGGATAGAGGAAAGGGCTCAGGGAACCACAGGAATTCTAGGAAGGGCTGATTCGAATCCAGACTTGGAAAGATAGAGTGATAGAATTGTGGGAAGAAAGGACATCTGAAGAAATATTGCAGAGCTCCAAAGAAACAAAGAGATGGACAACAGGAGAGAAATCAGGAAGCAAATGTAACAGGTGACGTGTTACAAGATGCTTTGATTATTTCTATAGATAATATTTCTGAGTCTTGGATAGTAGATTCTAGGTCTTCATTTCATGCCACACCCCATAGGAAACATTTTCTAGATTATGTTCAAGGTGATTTTTCACAGGTTCATTTGGGTGATGATGCACCATGCAAAATTGCTGGAATGGGAAAGGTAAAAATAAAGAAACGCAATGGAAACCAATGGTTGTTGAAAGAGGTAAGACATGTTCCATATTTAAGGAAAAATCTAATTTCAATAGGGAAGTTGGTAAGTAAAGGTTTTTTATCCATATTTATATATAAGACGTGGAAGGTCATCAAAGGATCATTGGTGATAGCAAAAGGAGAGAAGGTAGGTACATTGTATTTCTGTACTGGTAATACTGACTCTTCTACCTCTTTAGCTTCTACAGGAGTGGATACAACACTGTGGCATCATAGGCTGGGACACATGAATGAGAAGGGTATGCAGATACTTTACAAAATAATTTTTTTGCCAAATCTTAAACAAATTGATTTGGACTTCTGTGAGCATTGTGTTTATGGAAAACAAAAGAGAGTCAGATTTCTCAGAGTTAGAAAAGAAAAGAAGAATGAAAGGTTAGAGCTTGCATATATAGATGTATGGGGACCAGTTTAGGTATCATCTCTTGGTGGCTCTCATTATTATGTTACTTTTATTGATGATGCAACTAGAAAAACTTGGGTTTATTGCATTCGACAAAAATATGATGTTTTTGATACTTTTAAGAAATGGAAAGCTTTAGTTGAGAATGAGACATGAAAAAGTTTGAAGTGTCTCAGATCAGATAATGGAGGTGAATATTGCAGCAAGGAGTTTGATGATTACTATTCATACTATGGGATTCGTAGAGAGAAGATAGGTCCAAGAACACCACAAGAAAATGGTGTGTCAGAAAGGATGAACAGGACAATCATGGAGCGTGCAAGGAGTATGAGATTGCATGCTGGTTTGCCCTTATAGTTTTGGCTAGATGCTATAGATATTGTTGTTTACTTAATAAATAGAGGACCTTCAAGCTCTTTGGATGGTAGAATTCTAGAGGAGGAATGGATAGGAAAAAAGGTAAACTATTCTTTTTTGAAAACTTTTGGTTGTGAAGCATTTGTCCATATTGATAAAGAAAATAGAACAAAGCTTGAGTCTAAATCCAAGAAGTGTACCTTTATTGGATACAGTGTTAATAATTTGGGTTATCGATTATGGGATTATGAAAATAAAAAAATCATTAGGAGTAGAGATGTCATATTCAATGAGAAGGTCATGTACAAAGATCAGTTGTAGGGAAAGAAACAGGAAGAAGAAAAACAAAAATACACAGTGCTTGATGAGATTACTAAAAAATAAATTCCAAAGGAACTTGAAAATCAAAATGTACAACAACGGGAGCAACAGGTACCTCAAACACCTACAAGTGTTGTTATAATATCTACCAGGTTAAGTATACCCCCTGGATGATACTCTCCTTCATTGTATTATTTATTGTTGACTGATTCTGGTGAACCAGAATGTTATGAAGAGGCAATGCAGGTAGACACCAAAACGAAGTGGGAGCAAGGAATGAAAGATGAAATGGATTCCTTGGAAAATAACCAGACTTGGGACTTGGTTCAGTTGCTTGCGGGAAAAAGAGAATTGCAGAATAAATGGGTTTACAAATTGAAGGAAGAAGATGGAGGAGAAAAGTGGTACAAGGCTAGACTTGTTTTAAATGGGTTTGCACAAAAGAAAGGTATATATTTTGATGGAATATTTTCTTCTGTTGTTAAAAGGACTTCAATTAGGACTATTTTAAGTCTTGTGGAAGTAGAAGATTTGCATCTTGAACAGTTAGATGTAAAAACATCTTTTCTCCATGGGGATTTGGAGGAAGAGATTTATATGCAGCAGCCAGAGTTGTATGAGGTCGAAGGGAAGGAGAATTTTGTATGTAGGTTGAAGAAGAGATTGTATGGCCTAAAGCAAGCTCCAAGGCAGTGGTATTTGAATTTTGACAGGTTTATGACAGAACAGGGTTATAGTAGATGTCATTCCGATCACTGTGTTTATTTCAAAAGGCTAGAAAATGGAAGATATATTATCTTATTGTTGTATGTAGATAACATTCTTGTTGCAGGGTATAATATGCAGGATATAAATATGCTCAAGAAGAAATTAGCCAATTCATTTGTGATGAAGGATTTGGGTGCTACAAAGAAAATCCTTGGCATGAGAATAACAAGACACAGGAAAAATCACAAATTGACATTGTCTCAGGGTGAGTACACAGAGAAGGTGTTGGAGAGGTTTAGAATGCAGAATGCAAAACCAGTTAGTACACCTTTGGCCAACCATTTCAAATTANAAACCAGTTAGTACACCTTTGTCCAACCATTTCAAATTAACTAAGGAAATGTGTCCCAAGAAATAGGAGGAGATATAATACATGTCCAGGGTCCCTTATTCATTAGCAGTTGGTAGCTTGATGTATGCAATGGTTTGCACAAGACTAGATATTGCACATGCAGTGGGAGTTGTGAGAAGGTATATGAACAATCCAGGTAAAGAACATTGGGAGGAAATAAAGTGGCTTCTTAGGTATTTGAGACGTACTGCTACTCATGCATTATGTTTTGGAGGTTCAGACACTTTTCTACAGGGATATGTTGATTCAGATATGGCAGGTGATAAAGACAACAGTACGAGCACCACAGGGTATGTTTTTACTATAGGTGTGTTACACATCCAAATCACTCAACTGGATAAGTGTCGCACATACCTCTCGCTTGTCGCAAGTGTCGCAACTCCTA
>JASDQU010371488.1:86461-112823 GCA_032191745.1 Picea mariana | reverse complement strand
ATAAACATCATAAAATCCTCAGAGTACATAGATGGGCGCAAGCGCCTCAAAAGTGGGAACAGTAACGAGTCACTGGGCTTATTCCCTCAAAAAATATATACAATAAGGTGCTCGTGGCACATAAAAAGTCTCAAAGTCTTCTCAGGGCCTATGGGCCCTGTTATAATCATCTACAGTGCGATCTAAATGCCTAAATAATCAGACCCATGTCCGAGGTGCCCCCACAACATGAGTCTACATGGACGGTGGCAGGTCCTCTATCTCTACCATGGGAACTGTGCAAGTGAGTGCAATGAAGTTCCTCTCCATCCGCCTAAGAACCCTCTCGGCCTCCCCTGCTGAGAGGTTCCCTGCTACTGCTGCTCCCCCAGCGGCGACAGCTGCGGCTTCTGGCCATGGGCGGTGTCTGTTCCGTGCATAGTCGGTAGGTCGTACGGGTCCCACATCTACATGCAATAAACGATCACCCATCAAAAACTCTGGTACACAAAAACATGATATATATATAAAAAAGACATAGAAATTACATATGCAAACAAAAAAAAAACTGTACAGGTGGAGACTTACCCATCTCCCCTCGCTCCTCACCAGGAGGCACTGGTATCGCTAGATCTCTGGAGAAGTCGATCCCCATGTATGGGTAGTCCTCAATAGCCGGGATCTGTCGCGATAGCCAACCAAAAAAGTCGTCATCGAAGGCCTCCACGGTCCTTCCACCACCCTGTCGCGGCGGTAACACTGCCCATCTGCATACTGCAGGGAAATTGGCCAGATGTCCTTGTACTGTCAGCCGAGGACTAAAACACAGAACTCTCTCAAAAAAGAATGAACACAGGATGGTCCCAAACCCAAAGTTCCTATGTGTCCGTTGTCGGCATGCTGTCAGTTGACTCTTCATGCACTCTAACAGTGTGGTACTCCAGTCAAAAATTTGTGCATTCATGCACTGGATCGCACAGTTCATCTGTGTGCGCGAAGCCTGATGCACGGCCGCTGAGCCGATAATCCACCCAATAAGCGATAAAATAGTATGTAGGGCGAGGCTAGTAATCCTACTAATGGGTACCGAGGAAGTTCTATGATCGGTCCCAGCCTCACAATACTCATCTATAAGCTCCAAGACTTTGCTCGGCCCTGCAGGAAAAGTCTGAAAGTTGACTGGTTCCCCCCTCCTCGAGAGGCCAGTCAGAAAGTAAATATCCTCAGTGGTGGGCACCAAGGATTGCCCCTCTAGCATGAAAGCCTCTGCATTTGGGTGCCAGTAATCAACCAAGGCATTCAGTAGCCTTGGTTGCGTGCGCATAAATGGACACAAAAAGAATTTCATTAATCTGCACTGTGTCAACACGGCCACAACGTTCGGATCTACAACCACTAACTCATTGGCAGCCTCGTGCTCCCTCTCCTTCCACTGAACATACATCCTACGAACACAACAAAGCAAAATGGAGGGTTATTTTTTTTTTAATTTTTGGTTTTTTCACCACGCGGGGGGTACCCGCGGCTTGTAGAGGTGACAGTCGCGGGTACCCGCAGGCTGTCCCTGGACAGCCCGCGTTTTCCTAGGGCCGACCCTTTTGAGGTCGACGGCCGCCCCCAAAATCAACTAAAATGCTAAAAATGAAGTATTAAATAGCAAGACAAGGGAGTTTGTACTTACTTGGTCCAAGAAGAAGTTTGTTTCGTCCACTATAGCTCCCGGAATCACGATCTTTGGCAAAGGGGGTCTTTTGGCTCCAGAGTCAATTTCCAAATCAGCAATGGTGATAATGAGCTGCTAGTTTCTATTTATAGAGTTTTTGGCCTCTTTTTGTCACTTTTTTGGGCCCCTTTATCAGTTTCTTTATACCAAAAACCATTTAGAGTGATCCAGGAGTTATATGGGAAGGATTTGAGCAGGTATTGGGACAATTTTTATTGAGTTTCAAAAAATAAAAAAATATATATTGACGGTCCATAAAAAAAATTTTTTTTTTTCAAAAGTCAACTTGAGCATACAGGTTAGGATTCTACCCCAACTGTTGCATCTCGTTGCCTTTTGTGCTTATGAAATAGGATCGATCCCATCCGGTTGTGACACAGAACCGTCATATCTGCTCTAGAAGTGTCGCAACTTGGTGGTAGAGCTTACCAAAACATGGATGCCCTAGGTAGGTCCTGGTTGCATTATGGTGTCCATGCCGTTTCTAACAACTTTGTAGGCTCGGGAGCCCGTATAGTCCTTCCTGAATATGAGTTTGAGCCTCATTTGCATGGGTATTTTTCACTCTTTAACTTACCCTCCAGACTCCCAAAACATAAAGGGTCTCCTTTTAAGCCCTTTTCAGACCCTCTAAATATGAAAAGATTGTTGAGCGATCTTGTGGCCTTTCACGCTCGTTAAACTAAAATTTGAAGTCACGTCTGTCCGGCGGTAGTTTACCCCTTTTTCAGTCCGGATGGTCAACTGTACGAACAAAGGAATACTCTATTGAATTCCCATTCTTTAGAAGAGTATCCTCAGGTATAATTTTATTCCTTTTTCGGGCCTGAGGGACTAAATTTATGAAAAAGAAACCCCCCCCGGAGTCCATAGTTAAGCTCTTTTCAGACTCCCTAAAATTGAAAAGATCGTCGAGTGACCTTATTCTTTCACACTCGTTAAACTGGTCCAGAAGAATATTCCTAATGGAGTCCATAGTTAAGCTTTTTTCAGACTCCTTAAAAGTGAAAAAATAGCCGACTGATCTTGTCCTTTTAACACTCGTTAAAATGGTTTTGAATTGACGTCTAATCAGCGCTAGTTTATCTCTTTTTCGAACTGACTAGACTATTGATGAAAAACGTACCCTAATGGAGTTTCCTTTTATGCTTTTTCAGACTCTCTAAATATGAAAAACCACTGAGCTTCCCTTCTCTGGGCTCATTAAACTTACATCGAAGGATGTTACCATTGTGTGTTCTATCAACCGCATTTGCATACCTTACCCATCAACCTAGTAACCGTTTGCTTCTACGTCTTAACACCTTTGGCCACTGGAGGATTTTTCCCGAGTATCATTTCCCTAGAACATCAGTCTTGTCCTTGTGCCTCGAACTTGTATGTTTGCAAAACTCGTTCCTCCATTGTAACGTAATACTCCTTTATTCTTTTTTCACAAATCATCAAAAAGAACAAAAAAATTAAATATACCCCAAAAAGAGGACGGGAAAAGTATTTTCTTTATTGGTAGCATAATGAGTTTCCCTTGGATGAAGCACATCTATCCGTTTGATCATCAGACTATGGGATATAGTACGACCTTAGGAAGATTTTTCTCGCTATATAGAGTTGTGTCCTCCACCATTTGGTTACTCTTCCAAACATATGGAGAGTTTGCATTGCCTCCTGCTTCGTAGACTTATGATTAACAGATATGCTGCATGAGTCTTATCATTTATCGTGCTATTGTCCAAGGGAAGTTTGTCACTAAGCCTGAGTCGTCCCCTCTGCAATATGTCTCTTTTCCGCATACCCGGCCATCCTGAACATCCAATCAAGTCCTTGTTCGAAATCACTGAAGCCTTCAGTCTGATCATCAAGATTATCAAGTCCATAACCGACAAGCCGTCGAAGACCTCTGGGTAGTGCAGTCATACTCATATTACACTCCTACCCGAGTTTAGAAGATTTTGAAGTTGTTGCTTGAGCTCTGAAGTACAGCCATCAGGCCGAATCAGCTTCTGAGAGATGGATACTTTATATGTATATCTTTCCGATTTCGAGATGTAGCTCCGCTGTGTATTATTCGCGGCTACTCTTTATAGCTATTTGACATGGATCTACAGTGTATTTGATTGGTATCCATGGTTCTATCTTATCCCGAGCATGGGTATGCCTGCCTCGGTGAGACATTTGTTATTTTGCAGACNTCCTGATTCTTGGGCTCACTCATTCAGCATATCAGTACAGATTGGTAAAGAATTGGTAATGTATTTCGGCCATCAGATGCTCTTCTAACCTCACACATTAGGGGGCATCTGTTATAACCCTGAATTGCACCATACATGCTTACCTGGCATCAGGCCTACTCATATCCCTTCATTTCCAAATCATCTGCTAAGATACCTCTTTGAAAATATTCTCAGGAAAAAGCACACGCGCCCTAACTCACTACTGCATGCGTTGGAACGCTGGCAGGCCTACTACAGCCCGTGTTTACCTAACAAAGCACAAAAACAGGAAAGTTGTCGATGGGACAAAAAGATATGGGTCAGTTAACTGAAACTCCCAGTCATGCATGGCCGAGAGTTCGTCCAAAACCCTAGCTCCTTCTAGCCTATAAAAGAAGGGGTAGGGGTACTATTTGGAAGAGGAAAAAAGATATCGAAGAAACTCTACCCATTTTCCAAATCCATTTGTCCCAACCCTTTAGCCTTTCCTCAAGCCTAAGGAGAATTAACGCAAAGTAGTTGGAGGACAAGAGAAGAGGAGGAGCCCAGAATCAGGATCAAGGAGCGGTGGCCGGTCTCGACTTCAAATTGTAAGTTGATTCATTTTGAAAATAATAAAAGAATACTTTTCCCGTCCCAATGCATGGGTTATATGTGGTTTGTGTAATTTATGCTTAAATTCTAACCCTCAAGTAGAAAAGTAGCATGCATGCGTAGTGTTTTGTCTTGATTGCAGGTTAACTTTGGAAGGAGCCGCATGAGCAAGCAGTCAAGAGCGCAACGGAGGATCTACACCAAACATCAGTAAAAAGGTTAGTAGTTCCTTTCCATGCATGTATCGTAAAAAAGGGGTTTAAAGTTTTGGGTAGTAGGTTAAAAGGTCATTTCTTTAAGGTCAACATCTGCATGCAAGCCTAGCCCCAGCTTGATAGTCCGTAGGGTATTATTTCCCAACAACAATGTTGATTCATCCAGTCCGCAGATTCGCTTGTCAATTTGTATATCGCGGAATTATGGGTGCTATTTTTTGGCTACAAAACAATGGAGCCCCATTTTTGAGCTCGCCTGCATGCCCAAGTACCTGTGATCGAAAATGTCACAAGGTATGGAATGCGGAATTTGTGCATGCTTTATAGAATATCATGTCCATATTTTATAGTCCCATAATACATGGGAAGAAAATAAGGGAAAAAGGACAGAGGTGTTGGCAGTGGAATTGTAGATAATATACGGGAACAAGAGAAGAGAAAAAGAACTAAGTATCTTGCAGAAGAACATCAGGGTTTACAAGCGTTGACCCCGCAATGACAGGCATAAAATTAGCTAAGTATGGAAAGGAACAGTGCTCGGTCGGATCCATCGTGCGAGGATATAGATGAAGATGTTAAAGCATGAATTGCAGATGATGGAGGTATCTTTCGTACCACTTTCTCCACTTGTCACTAGTAAGAGCATTGTTGATGTATATTGGGAAGGAAGCGAAGTTGCTAGGGATGGAAAGCAACAACAGATACTTTGAATGAATTCAATGTGTATGAGGAACCTGCGGTGAAATTGTAGATCACGGATCTTTTCGAGGCAAGATGTATATTGCAGAACGATAAGTAGTTAGGTTTGCAAGCGTCGGCCCCGCAACGCTAAGTATCTCGTAAAAGAACATCAGGGTTCGCAAGCACTAGGCCCGTAGTGATGGGCATAAAATTGGATAAGTATGGAAAGGAACAATGCTCGGTCGGATCCGTCGTGCAAGGATATATATGAAGATGTTAAAGCATGAATTGTAGATGACAGAGGTATCTTTCGTACCACTTTCTCCACTTGTCACTAGTAAGAGCATTGTTGATGTATATTAGGAAGGATGCAAAGTTGCTAGGGATTGAAAGAAACAATAGATACTTTGAACGAAGTCAATGTGTATGAGGAACCCATGGTGAAATTGTAGATCACAGATATTTTCAGTGCAATATGTATATTGCGGAACGATAGGCAGTTGGGTTCGCAAGTGTCGGCCCCGCAGCGGCGGGCATAAAATTGGCCAAGTATGGAAAGGAACAAATCACTGACGTTGTTTCGCTGCAACATGTATATGACGAAACAGAGGACATAGGTACTGGGTACCGTGAACTCGGGGCCTGGTGCCCAGATAACTGGGCAAGTATTGGCCAAGACAAAGCTACGATATCTATTTCAATATTTTTCATACTAGCATCTATCAATGAACAAAGTTTTCATATTTATCTGAATAGTATTCGTAGCAATGTATATTAATGGATTGGTTGTTTCAAATGCAAGTGATCTCCCAATCTGCAAGATGCTTCTCGGCTTGCAAATTTCATTGGCACCTCAAAACTTTTGACTGCAACATGTATATAGCGCAACAAGAAACATGAATTTTCATTGTGTTCTCAGCGACATAAACTCCTTATCATCTATTCATCTTGTATTCGTTGCAATGAGATCAGCAAATGCTGGCTCTCCATAAACATCAATATCTAAATTAAATTAAATGCAATCAAAATTTGGTGTGACTTTTAAGTAATTAAAGCATAAATTGCAGATTACTGAAGTTCTTAGGCTGGAAGATGTATATGATCAAACAATGGACATAGTTGTTGAATACCACAAACCCAAACATAATTGCCTAAGCTTTGTCGAAGAGGAAGTTTTTTTGTATTTATTCCAATACTACTGATATTAGTGTATATGCACGGATATTATCGAATAGAAGAAGTTGCAATATATCCAAAAAACTTCACAGGAACATTGTGTCAATAGTTCAGTCGCCTTGTTGTTACTCATTATTAATTCTATCCACGGAACCCGAAGAATGGGAGCAGCATGGGTCCTCTAATTTATTTCTTTAAATACAGGGTCGCCGCCACATAAATATGGCCTGTGAAAAATTATTCTTACATGTAAAATGTAAACAAAGAACAGGGTAGGCTTTATTTAGATTGAAGTACTAGGCAGCAGAAACAAAACCTTGTGTTTCATGTTTAACCACATAGGGGAAGAAGGTAGAAAATACAATTAAAACAAATACCAGAAAATGGAAAATACTGTTAAAAAATAAACCAAAATTATTCTATATTCAAATAAGGTGGGTTACAAAATACAGTCAAGGCTATTTTCGACAACGATTGCGATTTTGCCTGTCGTCGACCAATTTAAAATATGTACATTGATGAATCTTCTTCACATTTTTGTACTTAATCGGTGCTGCCAAGTACATCTATCCCACTTTTTTGAATATATTCTCTCTTCCAGATATGGACTTCTTGCAATGCTTGTTTATTCAACATTCCATTCTTTATCAAGTATTAATTTCCCTCTGTTGTCGAAAAGTTGGGGTTTAAGGTGCTTTTCTTGCAATGTTTTTGACCCTTGACATTCGAGACAACTTACAAATGCCATTCAGGCTGATTTCAAAGTGGAAGGAGTCATTCTATGTCACAACAGCTAAAGCAGTGGAAAATAATTCAAGTACGTAATGACTGGTATTCTCCCTATATTCGATCATCTGTTTGGTTGAGAAGCCTGCCTGAGGATTTGCATGTGGAACTTATTTTCTTTATTACAGTGAATTGGAAGGAACATCTAACCCAGGTGCAAAAAGCAACTCTGTTGAGGTACATAACTTCTTCAGGTAGTAGAGGTGTGGCAAGTGCATCAAATGCTGCATAATGCACCAGAACAGGTGTGGCAAGTGCATCAAATGCTGCATAATGCACCAGAACAGGTGTGGCAAGTGCATCAAATGTTGCAGATGGCATCAGAATATATCTTTCTTCATAGCTATGGAGATATGGCGGCCCACGGAAAGGTTTGGAATGTTCAGAGGTGACGCCAAATATGTAGAGTCTACAACTACATCCAGAGGAAACCGAACAAACTTTCACAAAGAACATAGCTTTCTGTCAAGTCGGCTACCAGACCCACATGCAGGTCACCATACTATGAAATAGAAACTTTTGCAGTGATAACATGTCATTTTATCCACCCATACAGTTTCTGCTACTCGCCTCCGAGGTAGACAAATACTTGTGCAATCTGTACAACTCGATACACTTGCCAAATCTGTGTTGTTGGAAGAAGCTATATACTTAAACGAAGAACTATTTTGCACCCAACCTCAAAATCCATTACAATTCCCAGCAATAAAACAAATTAGTTCAACCAACAAATCTCCAGCCAACATTTTCAATGAACCAAAGCATCTAACACAGGGAGAACACCAACCAAAACATACTTGTTCTGTTTTTTTCATCCTCTCTAAGTTTCTCTTTGTATAACAACGTTTTTTTTTTACTCAAAGCTCACGTCACTTAAAACCAGAATCTATTCTTTCATCTACTCGTCCATCGCATCTCTAAGTTGTCTTACATGTGCATGACTAGGAACATTAGAACGAAGGCACCCTAAAGCGCAACTCTTTGATCATAGAGAGCAATGACAATAAGTATTTAAAATCAAGGTTGGATGGTCTACCGTAGATTTTGTGTTGATTCATTTTAATGATAGATGTTCTCTATATTTTCACTTATTAATGCCAATCTTTTTTAATATGTACGCTCAATAGTGACCACCAGCACGTATTAAAATTCCCATATCCGAGCAGATTCTGAAATCTGACATCTAAGATATGCACAGTATTAAAGAGGGACATGACGTCAAGGCCTCTATGGCTGACACGTTCGTGAACTTTTCTGAAGCTTTTAAGAAAACTAAAACTACACAAGAAAAAAATAAAATAAAAAGTATTTCACAAATTCAAAATGCAGGCAAAAAGAAATTACCAGATCCCATAATATTCACCTGTCTATTCATTTTAATGGGAGATGTCCTCCAGTTATTAAATCCCATCATTTAAAAATGCACAATATTAAAGAGGGACATGACATGAAGGTCTCTATCACCGACACGTTTGTGAACTATGCTTAAGCTTTGAACAAAACTAAAACTGCAGAAGGAAAAAAATAATAATAATAATTTCGCAAATTTAAAATGCAGGCAAAAACAAATTACCAGATCCCATAATATTTACTTGTCTATTCATTTTAATTGGACATGTCCTCGAGATTTCTAGTTATTAAATCCCATCTTTTCAAACCTATCTGCTCGGTTCTAACTTTTCAAAACATATTTAATGTGTATTGGGAAGCGCAGAAGGTAGCGGGGATGGAGCCCTATGTAATAGACGTTACTACTATTGTTTTGTTTTTGTTCATGAGCATATGTAAAACGTACACAAAGAAAAGTAACTCAAGAATGATAGTTGTTTTGCAGGAGCCCCTGAAATTCAAATAGTGCACAAACTCGATTTTCAATTTGTATATCGCGGAACTGTCTGTGCTATTTGTAGGACATGAAACAACAGGGACCGAACCTAGAGCCCTTGAAATTCAAATAGTGCACAAGCAAGCCCGATTTTCATTTTGTATATCACAAAACTGTCCATGCTATTTGTAGGACATGGAACAACAGGGACCGAACCTAGAGCCCGCCATCCCAAGAACCCGCGATCCAAAAAATGCTCACTATTTTTTTTTTGTCTTTTTTGTCCACCAGGGTATGTAAAATGCACGTAAAGTAAACTATTTCGACAATGTTAACCTTTTTGGACATGACGGCCTTCAAATTCAAATAGTCCGCAATTCCGATTCTCAATTTCTATATCGCCGAAGTCTTCGATTGTCAATTTTCAGCCGCCTACCCTGACAACACGCGATGCAAAAACTGATTAAGTATGGGATGACGGCTCCTATGTTTAATCTATGTTGTCCAGGAAACCTATAACTTGATCAATTTTAATGTTTTTTGTCCAGGATCCCTATTGTTAAAGAAAACTAATTCGGAAATGCTAATGTATACACCATAGTTCTATACAACCTATCCACGAAGGCGCGTCCATAATACTGGCTAAGTATGGAACCCAACTGCGGTCGGTCGGAATGATCATGAAACTCTCGCTGCTAACTGATTCTCAATTTCTATATCGCGGAACTTTTCGATTGTCAATTTTCAGCCGCCTACCCCATCAACCAGCAATGCAAAAACTGGCTAAGTCTGGGATGATGGCTCCACGGTCCAAGAAATCTATAATTTCATAAATTGCATTCTCTTCTGCCCAAGATTCTTTTAAAGAAAACTGATTCGGGAAAGCTAATGTTTAGACCGAACACGACATGTCATAGTCCGATAGAACCTATTCATGAAGTCGCATCCATAAAAGTGGCCAACTATGTAACATAACGATGGTCACTCAAAATGACCACATAAATGGGAAAAAATAAAGTCAAACGCAGTTTACAACAGGAAAGTAAAAGGGAGAGAACAGTTATATCTCCCACATAGCAAAAGCCATTGTCATAACTATAAAACCATAGCAACACAGAATCCATGTAAAAAGCATCAGCAGCCATGAAATATATTTTGAGGCCAACAAACTTTGCTTCAACATGTAACAGATACAATTTACACCGCCTGCAATTCTTTAGTCTGTTTTTTTATCTTAATAGTATTCTATGCAAACTGCAGTGCAAAAAAAAATGCGACGAAAGATCTAACCGCAGATGCAACATCCCAACATTTGCAAACCCTGGCCAAAGAAGAACCCATCTAAGAAGTACTAAAAGGCCCAACTGCAGTCGCAGGACTGGTACCCTGCAAAGTCGAATCAAGCAACAATAAACAACATACAGCCAAGAAAGAAGCAAGCAGTAACCACCCCACCAGGAACGATGTTGTTCCAATCGCGATTGCAGAAACCCAAATGTCCAAAATGCAACAACATGAACAGGCAAGCAAGAACAACGAAAACATGCAAATAAGAAATCAATGGCATGCAAAAAGCAAGCATGGACCACCAAACCAAGAATGTCGCTGGAGAATAAAAAAATTTAAAACAAAAGAAAATGTCTTGTAACAAGCCTGTTAAGTAACCATTCAACACTACCAATCCTGTTAGGTAAACATTTAAGTCTGACAAAAATGCACTATAAACATTTAAGAAAAAAAATCAATGTGGCAGGACTCTGACGTATCCCAAAAAGAAAAATTATATTTTTTGTAAGAATAGTTTGAACACCACAGAATTTTGTGGAAAGCCAAACTTTGGATACGCCACCATATCTAACATTGCAATAAATTTACCTAGCATAAAATGCTAAACCAAACATTTGAATTAATGCTAGCATTAATCCACCATCGATGAATGCATAACAAAATATATGATTAAAAAAAGACCATATACGATCAAATACTTTGGATATGCCAACATATATAACATTGGGAATAGCAAAGCCGACAATAAGACCTCCAATCTCTTATCTAATCAAATCAATACATATATGTTACTTTTTATTATATAAAAATATATGCTTTTATTTCCATAGCTCCAACAATAAGTATTGTGCAAATATTTTGGGTCAAAGGACAAAGTAATATGCAGTCAACGATTTATTGATTGCTATAGTCCCTCTATGCCTACGGCGGGGACTAATAATAAGGGATTTATGGAGATATACCTTGGTCTCCTCATCTAGGAGAACCAAATCGCAGTGATGAACGAAGAGTTCTCTATTTGAAGAGAACGTGACGAGGATAACGACCCAGGGTAGGATCTAGTAGCATTGTTGGGAAGGAAGAGATGCTCCGCAAGACACACCATGCACTCAACATTGGTGTGTGAGAGGAGTCTCTTGTTGCCGATAGGAAAAATCTCCATGCTCTTCTTCTTCAACATATCCTCTGATATTTTCAACAAATTCTTCACCGACCAGTTGCTCGAATACTCCATTTCCGGGACAATGTTGCTCGGGACGGAAATAGACGAGGTTCAAAGTTTGAATTTGAATTTGAGAGACAATGAAAAAAACAACTGTCACATTGCACGGGTGCCAACTCAACTACATGTACTTCCCGGTACTTCCATCCACTGGCTTGCAATACGCTCCACACAAGGTGGTTACAATGGAATGAGGCCAGCGCATAAGGCTGGCTGGTTTGAAGGACAACAAATCAATTTCAATTAGTCGGATGTGGGATGACATTTAAAGGACAACAACTGGATGGGAGATTTTTCGGTTGAAAGAGTAGGGAGATCGTTGGAATTGAAACTCAGGATATGAGATGTAATATCACGGATATTATGGTATGGCATACATGTGGGATGAACCTTCATGTCTCTCATACTTGTCTATCTATCCATCCACCTGCACTAGCCAATCACTGGATTAGTGCATGGTGGATAATGCTTTTCGTGTGCATACTAGTTGACGTTGACACCAATACACACCTTCTCAAAAGGAGTAAAGAAACTAGCCAGCTACATCTAAAACCTAGCTGACATCGCCTAAATTTGTTGACCTAACAAAAGATCCTTAGAATAGTCCACCAGTTCCTCCTCTTCCATCCCTGAGGACTTGAAGAGTCAACTCTTCAATACTTGTTAATATAATACAAGCCAAATTTGTCTTTGACGTCACTCTAGGTTATGCGTTCTCTTTGTGACATATGTAGTGTTGATCATATATACAAGTAGTATAACCCACCTCTTCACGAGGAGAAAAGAAAGTAATCAGCTCCATCTGACACCCAACTGGCATTGCCTAAATTTGTTGACCTAACAAAAGATCCTCATAATAGTCCACAAGTTCCTCCTCTTCCATCCCTAAGGACTCGAAGAGTCAACTCTTCAATGCTTGTTAATATAATACAAGCCAAATTTGTCTTTGACGCCACTCTAGGTTATGTGGTCTCTTTGTGACATATGTAGTGTTGATCATATATACTTAGTATATATACTGATATATGCGCATATACCATATATACAACAACACTTCCTTATATGTGCTTATGTATATATTGTATATATGAATGTACAGAAGCTCTTCCATATATGCGCATATATGGAAGCACTTCCTATATGCGCATATATCGTATATGCACATATGTGAAAGCGCTTCCTTATATGCGCATATACAGAAACACTGCCATTTATGTGCATAACACTTCTGTGTATGCCCATATAAGGTATATTCACACGTATACTCTTTTTTATATGTGCATATAAGATATATACACATATACGAAAGCACATATACCTTATATGCACATATACAAAAGTGTATATGCACCCATATACAAAAGCATATATTTGGAAGTGCTTCCGTATATGCACATATATCATATGTGCACATATTCGAAAGTGTATATGCACGCATATACCTTATATGCACATATACAAAAGTTTGTACATATATGTGCATGTATGAAAGCGCTTCCATATATGTGCATATCTATGGATCCTCCCAAGCACATATGTGTGCATATATGGAGGCAGTCCAGACATTTGAGGGTGAGAAGAGTGATCCTCTCATAGCTTTTGGAGGCTCGAGCTGCCAGATGGCTTGACCTCCGATCGTTGAATTAATGCACATTATGTCTAGGTGACACCCCATCTAGGGAAAACAATACATTTATTCAAATTTAATTTTAAAAAAATAAAAATATATATTATTTTATATGTTACATCCATGACACATGGACGACCAAGTTCCATCAACAACAAACGTTTCACAAAATGTTGAAGTTGCAAGAGCGATGCCTTCATCTTAGACAAAAAATAAAGTGTATTGTCAAAGACCATGCATTCTTCTCCATTTATGGCAGATATAATATTTTGTATATGAGTGAAGAATTCTTCGTATTTGGTGATGATAAAAAGACCCAAATAAATTTGAAACGTTTATGTTATCCATAATTCTGATAGGGAAAAGCAAAAAAATGACTAGATCTATAAATACAATCAAATGTATTAACAAAGTGGTCTCATTCTTATCCATTTATTACAAATATCATATTTTATAAATGAGTAAATAATTCTTGATATAATATGAAGACAAAAAAAATATAAAAAAAAAATTAAACATTTATGTCATCCTTAATTTTAGTGAAAAAAAACACAAAAATAATTAAATATAAAAAAAACACAAAAAGATTAAATATAATCAATATAAGGCATAATAATACAAATAGCTATAAAAATTATTAATATTTCTTATTTTTTTTATTTATCTTATACAATTAAGAAAGTGATGTTATGTTTCCTATTTCTTTTATTTATCTTTACACCACTTTACACCATTAAAAAAGGGATTGAAATAATGTAATAAAAAATTATTTTTATTTATATTAGAATGTGATAAAAAAATTATTTTTATTTTTTATATTTTGTAAACATGTAAATGTAAATGGTTATTAAATTACATTTTATTCTCTAGCAACATAATAAAAAAATTAATATCAATATTAATAAATTATATTTTATTCTTCATATATAATTTAAGAGTCCAGATGAATGTGTCTTGACAACACTAACATGTAATATAACCACCCAATTTGAATGCACTTCCTGTCATCATTTATGATATTATTCATTTTAATGATTTGTGGTTGACATTTAATATAATTTTATCTTTTTTATTTATGTAGTAATGTGGATAGATAGAAGGTGGTCCATTATAAAGATAATGGGTAATAATTTGAATCGAGAATCCATCTTGTTATATATTCCTTTTCCTTTGTCTTAATGTAATTTAACAATGTGATAGATAAAAGGTGGTCCCATTATAAAGATACTATGTAATAATTTGGAATGGAGAATCCATTTCATTATATATTATTTTTCCTTTGTCTTAATGTAATTTAAGACTCTGGATAAATAGAAGGTGGTCCCGTTATAAAGATACTATGTAATAATTTGAATAGAGAATCCATCTCGTTATATATTCCTTTTCCTTTATCTTAATGATGTGAACCCATCAATCTTAAAAACTGGATTTGTCTAAGAAAGAAAGTTGTGCATTCAGTAAGTGGATTTCCAGCGCAATCTATGCAAACAATCACCATGGATCGAACCATTGAACTGTGTGGAGATATAAACATTTCAGGGCCTAAATATGAACTATGGCATTTGTGAAAATAATCTATTTTCAAAACGAATCGAACGAAATTATCAAAACTGTTATGTTTTCAAAGATTTTAAAACATTCGAATCGAAATAATTTTAGATATTTTAATTATTTTATGATTTAATTTTATTGAAATTTTGTAATAAAATTTTATTAAAATTGCTTAACTATTTTATGATTTAGTTTTATTGAAATGTTGTAGTGTAATTTTTATTGAAATTGGTTATGGAATTTTTTGAAATCGCAAATATCAATAAGTGTTGTGTGGTAGTGTAGTCCATGCCGGCTTGAATTGGGAATAAATGCAGAGGGATAGGAAAAAGTAGCAGAGGCAGATGGAAATTGTAGTGGAGATGTGGCAATCAACATGAAGCACGGGTGGTATTTATGCAGTAAATGACACGTGGTGTCTAGAGCACCATTTATTTTTTGAAAGTATATAATATATTTTGCTATGTTGAAAATTTGTGTCTATTTTGTCTATATATGTGGCAAGACAAAATAAAGTTATGTTCAAATTAAGAAAATACAATTTTTGCATAGTGGAAGATAAAAATTTATGATGACATAAATATAAAAGGAGATAAAAATCAGCTTAATTTGAAGTATATCAAAAAAGTTACATTTTCCTGGAAATTGAAATGCATTTGTCATATGGACTGGGATTGGGGCTCGCGCGGAGCATAAGCATAGTGGAAGATAAAAATTATGAGGCCATAAGTATTTTTTTATTTGAAATATATCAAAAAATAATAGTTTGTTACAAATTCCTTGTAATTTAAATGTGTTTGTCATATAGACTGGGATTGGGGCTCCCGCGGAGCATAAGAGAAATATGTACAAGAAATAGGATTGTAGAAAGAAGAAGCGACCGACTGTAGAGTGTAATAACTGAAAAGAATAAATTGAAATGTATCGGTCTTTGGCTAGACATTTGTATTTAAAAAAGTGGAATAACTGAGTGGATAAACAAAGAATGATGTGATCAATATAGACTTACAGTGATGGTACATATGACCCCTTTTGCTATTTGCTTGCTAATGCCTTTTCATTGATGTCGTTGACGGCTATTGGAATCATGGTAAGTGCATGTTGCCTTTCATCGGCGATCTTCTTCAATTCACTTTCGAGCCATTCTTCAATGTAGCTTCTCATTGGGGCAACGCTAATCTCATTCAAGATTTTTATGTTGAAAAGTTCATTTTCCAATTCGTTGAATTCGATAGAAAGATTACGCAGAGCCTGATCAATTTCCTTATTATGTACCGATTAGTCGACTAGCCAGTTGTCGACGTCATCTTGACCATATTCATGGATGTTGTAAAACTTCTTCAAAGACAACTCCTTAAAACTATCAACCTGTTCAATGAAGGCTTGCTTAGTCAAGGGCAACGAGTTGACGATTAAGTTGGGGTCTTTGAAGTCATTGGTCCTTTCGGCTAAGTTTATTCTGGCCATCTTTTTGAACAATTTTTCTTTTTTTGATATGGCTTGTTCACATGACTGGACAATGAGATGCAGGTTCTTCACTTTTTCTTTCCAGCATGCATTTAATAGACCAATCCAGTTTTTGGATGGGATATCTTGTTCTCTTCTTTTCGTTTATGTCATGTTGTTGACAATGGTGCCAAAATGAAGAACCATGTTTAAATAGAAATGTTCTTCATCTTTTAACTCTGCCTACAAGTGTTCTAACAACATATGTTTTGGCATGGCTATTGCCAAAGGATTGGCAAGCAATGGCATAGGAATCAAAGCTTCTTCCAATTCCTTGACTCTGTCCTTCAATCTTTCATTCTCGGCTTCAATGCCTCCAATGAAATCATCAAGAGAATCTCCAGTCACTATGTGAAGTTGACAAATTTGGGATGGCCGCATATTGGCAAGGTTAACCTTTGAACGAGATTTTCCTTTCTTATTTTTTACGTCTTTTTTTTCAATAATTATTTTTTTGGACTGGTTGTCAAAAACATCGCTCTGGAACATGAAGGATTCATCTTCGTCGAAATATTCAGTATCAGATATGTCAATTGGATGACTATACTGGATTGTGTCTACGGGCTGATCAAGGTAGCGGAATACGCTATCCATATCAGGTTCAAGTTCCATGTTCTCACTCTGAATTTCGGGCTCTTTTGCATGTCCCACAATTTTTTTTCTCTTCTTATCCACTGGAAGCTTGTGAGAAGTATCAATTTTAGGGTGAGGAGGATCATTATCTCCTCCGTTTGAAGAACTCTGAATTGCTTTGTTGCTGTGGTGGGTCGTTGGATCGATGCTCCGGGATGTTGTACTTTTGGGAGTGTTATTTGTCGATTGAACACTCTTCTCACCGAGGTCTTTTCCCTGTTGCTTGTTCAATTCAGTGGTGCTTTGGAGTGTGTCTAGGTCGTCGGCATCAGAAGTATGAGCGTTGTCTCCAGTGTCTCTGTTTTCGGTGGGTGTTTTTTGAAAAACAAATTGCCCAAGCCAAGTGTTTGTAAATGTTGTAAAAAAAAATTGTTGGGGTCGAACCCTGCTAGGGTTTCAACATATCTTAGGTTTAGGTTGCTAAAATGGGCTACAAATTCTTCAATTTTTTTGACATTCCTCAACACTAAGTCACCGACTTTCCAAGGCAGAGGAATGAACTGTTTTTTCTTCTTCTCTTGGAATAGATGCAACCAATAGTTTTATTTCCTTTCTACTTATGTGACAAACATTATGTCTATAATGTGACATGGAAGGAGAGAAGGTTTTTCCTTGGAGCCAAAAAACCTTATCACAGTGTAATTATCCAGATATTCAATTGCTCCCTTCCTGTCCAAAAACTGGTTTTCTGGTCAGATATCTGAGGAGCATCTTCTCCCAACAACACAACTTTGAAAACAGACACAAAGCCATTAAAAACCTCATAAAAACAGTGGGAGGCCTTGTGCTTCCACAAGGCCTGGTACCAAAACATTACTGGGTCGAATTCCCAGTTGACATTTTTGGACAAAGACAGTTCTGGAAACTAGCAGCAATGTGCTATAGAAAAAACTATGTAGGATGATATAAAAAATCTCTTCTCCTTTTTGAAGCTTGACAATTGGGAACTAATTTCATGGGAAATTGGCTTGCCCCAATAAAAAATGGCTTGTTCCTTGACTGTGAAATACAAAATATAAAGAGCCATTCGGGAAACAATTGTTGTGAAGTCTTATCCCATTATTCTTGTAAACAGCCAGGCAATTTCTCGGTATGGATTTCAAAATGAACTAACCTAGAAGCTTGTGATATCTTATGGAACTATCATCGGGTCTTCCAAGACCTCGGGCAAGAGGTCCAACCCATTATTATGCTTTCTTAGAAATTGCTTGGAATCTTCTCCTTTGAACGTCAATGTTGGTTATGAAAATCTTAACATATGGCAGAATACCTAAGGCGACAAAGAAACAGAAGAGTGGTCCCGCAGTGGAATAATTCTTTGGGATGGGATAAATTTATCGACGCACCAAGAGACCAGCTCCTTACAGTAAAAAAAATCAGGTACACATCCTGCACAAGCAATCCCAAAGGTCCAAATTACTTTGTTCTGGGTAGCAAGAGATGAGTAATAAGAATATGCCTTGGACCACTAGCAGTCCTGGTGCTTGCGCCTGAAGTTGTTCACTGTATATCCACAGAATTGTTGTCGATATGATGCCATAGGTTTACGAGAACGTTCATTTGTTGTAGATGATGATTGAAATGAACAGTTGGAGGCGATAATATTAGTCTCTGCAAATGTTGGTTCAATGCTAATCAATGGTAAAGCTCCTCAAGCCTTTCATTGATTAATGACAATCTCTATGGGTGTTGTATGGTGAATTTTTAGTAGTAAAGCTTATTTATTGCATATTTAGAAGCACGAAGGTGGTGGGTACGACGAAGATCAATTAAGGGTTGGAGGTTTCATGAACGTGCCAACTCGACGAGGTGTGAGCGACATTTCATGATTTTTAAATTAACACTCGGAAGGAATAATATAACGCTCCTCAAATCTTGGTTTAATGTGTATTAATAGAATATCTCCTCGATCCTTTCTCCCATCAATGGAAATCTATATGGTTCCTGAACGATGAGATGTTACAATTAAATGTCACTAATTGCATATTTAGAAACAAGATATATATATAAACAATTTTTTATTATAAACAAGTGAAAAGGTCATGGAGACGGGGAAGAACAAGGAACGAATGGAAAGGTCTGAAAAACGGTTGCACGGGATTCAAAATAGGGTTACGGGGATACTCATGAGAGGTGATTGTCCGACGGTCAAATTTTTTGTATCAGAATTTTTTACTGCAATACGTGTAAAACGAAAAAGAGTATGATGGGGCAGTTTAGCGACAGTTTTGTATATTGGAGGAATTCCGGGAAAGTGGTTGAGTATGGAATAGGAAAACGGTGGGTTAGACTTGTTTTCAGAATCAAGGATTGAATATTTCATGGACGGACCAACCCGACGATGTGAAAATGACATTCCATGATGTTTGAAATAAACACTCGAAAGGGATAACACAACCATCCATAAATTTTGGTTTTATGTGTGTTAATGGGAGATCTCCTCAAATCTTGGTTTAGCATTAACGCTTGCTAAGTGCATACTTAGAAATAACAGTGTATATATAATTGCCAATTGGTAATTGCAAAGGGTGCGGACATAGGAAACAGTTATTAGGAATTGGATATTTCTTGAACTCGCCAAGCCGATGATCCGCCAAAGAAATTCGAATAAATGGCCAAGTATGGAAAGCGGGCGGATAGGGTTCTAAATGGGGTGAAAATAGTTCCATAGGAGACGTTTAGACCCGATGGTCAAATTGTATGTGTCGAAATTTTTCAATGCAAAATTTGTACCACCGAAGAGGGCATGACATGTAGACTGTTATACGGAAGATAATGTGATGTGAGTCTGGTTGTAAATTTGTATATTGCAGAAGTCAAGGTACTATTTGTAGGTCACGGAACAATAGAAGTGAAATCTAGAGCCCGCCTACCTGGGAATCCGCGATCGAAGAAGTGATTGGACATGTAATAGGGAAGCGGGCGGTCGGAGTCACGATATAAAAGCACAAGTGAAAATGTGAACCCGCAAGTCCGCCAACCCACATAGCTAGACATTTTCGAAAAAATGACTAAGTGACGAGAAAGATAAAGTACAGGGAAAAGAGAAATGGGAATTTTGTTAAGTATAGAAGACAGATGTCGATCTTTTCTGCATGTTCGTGGAGAAGTTATATATTGATTCCATATACTTGGAAAGAAGTGTGAAGGTGGCAAGCATAGAAAATAGTGACTAGGAAATGAAAATTGTCTAAACAGGCCAACCCGATAATCCGCGGAACAGATTGCAAGAAATGGTCATGGAAAGCGGACGAGCGGGCTTCAAAATAGGTTGACAAGGGTTCTCGAGGAGACATGAGGCCCCGAAGGTCAAATTGTATTGATCAAAACTTTTGGGTGCATACTGTATAAGATGGAAAAGGGGATGATGTAGGGATCTAGAAGACAATTTGTATATCGCGGAAGTTGGGGGGATATTTGCAGGTCAAGGAACACTGGAAATGCACTCCGCTTGTTTAGGAATCCACAATTACAATCCTTAGAACTTTTGTGTGCAAATTTTGTATCACGGAACATGGTTTGATGTGGGAGTGCGGAAGTAAATGTGTATATCACAAAGTTCCGGGTGTTGTTTACAGGCAACGAAACATTGGAAGTGCAATATAGAGGCTGCCTGTCCGGGAATCCGTGATCTGAGAACTGCCTACGCATCGAGTGGGTGATGGTTTCTCTAAGTCGCAATATAAAAGCACGAGCACAAATGTGAACCCGTTAGTCGGCCAACACGTGCATTGAGACATTTTCAGAAAAATGACTAAGTAACAAGAAAGAGAGTAGAGGGAAAAAAGAAACGCAGATTTGGTCAAGTATAGAAGAGGGAAAAGAAGGTCCAATATATTCAAATCTGCAATAGATATTCCATTTCCTGGCAAGATATTTTATGTATGTTTCTAGAGAATTTGTATACATATTGCATATACTTGGAAAGAAATATGAAGGTAGCAGGTACAGAAAAGAGAAACTAGAAATTTGAAATTTCCTGAACCTGCAAACTCGACAATCCACGAAAGAGATGTCAAGAAATGGTCAAGTATGGAAAGTGATCGGACGAGCCTCAAAATAGGGTGACGGGTTCCCGAATAGACATAAGGCCAGACTGTCAAATTGTATATATCAGAACATTTGAGTGCAAAATGTGTAACACAGAAGAGGGGATGATGTGGGAGTCCAAAAGTAAATTTGCATATCACAGAAGCTAGAGTGTTGTTTGCAGGTCATAGAACAATTGAAAGTGCAATTTAGACAAATTGGAAGTGCTCAGTCGAAACGTGTGAATTCGCCAACTCGTGTAACAAGATATTTTCGGAAAAACGACTAAATAACCAGAAACAGAAACTACAGAGGATAAAAGAGTGGGAAAATAGAAAGGCAAGGCTAATTTTCGTAAGAGGGAATTGGTTTCAAACAAGCCCCATTGTTGCAAAACCATTATTTTCTAGTAATTATCAACAAATGATTTCTTGATTTTTTCCATGACTGTAAAATATTAAATTAAGTATTAACTTCTTGCATTATGGGTTGTTATCAATAAAGATTAATAATTGCATGCCTAGAAACAAGAATGATGATCTTGATGCAATATTGTGATTTGGTATTGCTATGTTCTATTTGCAACATGAATAGAATTGAACGTTGGTTTGAAAACTGTCTAAAATTCATTTTTTTGTTTCCATAATAGCCTGATGGAACGACATAGTGCATTTCCATATAATTCTTAAATGTTCCATTTTAGAACAAATTGTGTAAACGAATACAATATCGAATAACTACGAGACTATCGAACCATGCCAATGAGAAGAGGTATTAAATCCATAAAAGAATGAGAAAACAAGACTCCCAAGGAAATTTTTTTAATAGTAAATCCATTAAAATAAAAAATATTGAGCACTGTATATCTATGCTTAGAAATTGGACCGAGTTCTTTGGGCCAAAACACTGAACATATTTTCCATAGACACAAGCACAGGATCTGCAACATAAAGGAGCCATCGATATTCTATTCAACATGCATAGAAAACTGATTACCATGCTCTCTTTTTTTTCAGGAAATCCTTGCAGCCTTCTCCTTGATGAATCAATGTCTGGTGCCCTGATCTCAATATTTTGCAGAATACCTGAGCCAACAAAGAAACAGGAAAGTGGGTCTGCAGGGGGGTAAATCCTTGGTTTGAAGAAGATGAACAAAAGACATGTGGTAAAATTCAGAGTTCTCACAAGCTTCTCATGAGGAACAAGATGAAAAAACGTTGCAAGGCAAATGGAATAGCCTGAAACTAAAAGTTAGAACACACCAAGAAACCATCTCCTCACATTTGAAAACTTCAGGGACATAGGTTGCACGTGCAATTGTAGAGGCCCAAATTAGTCCATTCTGGGCGGAAGGAGATGACTAGTAGGAATATGCCTTGCACCAGTGGAAATTCTAGTTCTCATTTCCTAAGATGTTAATTGCATATCCAAAGAAAAAAGCAGTGGTCCCGCAATTGAATAGTTTTTTGGCTTGAAATATATCTCTGGGAGCATCAATAGATCATTTCCTTATAGTGAAATAATTCTGCCCAAAACAGACTAATCTGGACCTCTAGAATTCCTACTTTTGGGCTGCAAAGCAGCTATTGCGTTCAACGTCGGTTTCTTTTCTATAACCCATTCTTTTGGTGTTGTGAGGACTGTCATCACCGAGTTGGGAAGTGTCGCCCGTTATAGTTGATTTCAATTTGGGCGTAGTAGCAGGACCAGTCTCTTCATTGCCATCATCCATTGTTGTATCATCGTCCATTAGATCACCTTCTTCTACCTCGAAATCCATCGCATCAACATCTGCGGCAGGTATCAATGTAAGTCAGAAAGTTGTCTGAGTAGGTAGTGTTGCATTCAAATTGTTTGGCTTGAAATATATCTCTCAGTGCACCAAGGGACAATCTCCTTTTTTTCTCCTGGGCAGAGGGAGATGAGTAGTAAGAATATGCCCTAGAATATTGGTACCTCTGGCCATCATGTCCGAAGGTGTTTACTGTATCTAGATAGAAATGCTCATAAGTTAACGAAAATTTCCATTTGCTCCAGATGATGTTTGAAATGAAAATTGAGGAGGGATAATATAATCATCCACAAATCTTGGTTTAATGCGTATTAATGGAAGATCTCCTCGAGCCTTTCGTTGATCAATGACAATCTCCAGGGTTCATGCGTAATGAGTTGTTACCATTAAAGATTACTAATTGCATATTTAGAAAAAAGTGCGAAGGTGGTGATGACGGCGAAGAACGATTAAGAATTAAATATTTTGTAAAGGCGCCAACCGACCCACACATGAAATATTGCATCATGTTTGAAATGAATACTTGAAAAGGATAACATTCTTCTCCTCAAATCTTGGTTTAATTCGTATTAATGAAAAATATTCTCCAGCCTTTCGGACATTAATGACAATCTTAACGATTCTTGCACGATGAAATACTAGCATTAAAGCCTTAATTGCATATCTAGAAAGTACGAAGGTAGAAGGGATGGTGAAGAGCGAGCAAGCATTGAAAATTTTGTTGTCCCGCTAATCCGCAAAACAGATTTCAATAAATGCATAAGTATGGAAAGAGGTCGAGCAGGTTTCAAAAATAGGGCCACACAATATACCCAGGAGACGTGAGGGGCCGATGGTCAAATTGTACGTCACAATGACATATTTCAACCATCAATTTGTATCACGGAATTTCAAGTTCTCTTTGTACGTATCAGAATAATGGAAGTGCAATGTTGGGCAAGCCTGGCCAAGAACCGACGATGGTAATAGTGGCCAAGTATGTAATGGACAAGCGGTTGGTCAGGATCGTGATATAAAATCATTAGACATAGTTGGAATAGGAAACATTGATGGTCTTGAAAACAGGCCCACAAGATTTACCCAAGAGACATGAGGGGCCAATGGTCAAATTGTATATACCCCAACTGTTGCGAGGGTCAATTTGTATATTGCATAACTTCATGTGTTGTTTGTAAAAGTAGGAGACATTCAGAAAAAGGACCAATTAAATAGAAATTGAAATCAAAAGAGATAAAGGGGAATTTGTTTGCTAATTTGTAGATCGTGGAAGTCTGGGTGATGGTTGTAGGCGGCAGAACAATGGAAGCACAATGTTGAACCCGTCTATCTAGGAACCCGCGATTCAAAAAGTTTTTTCAATATGAAACAGGGAATCGGTCGTTTGGGTTGGTGATATAAAAGTAACAGGAGAAATCTGAAGACGTGAACTGTCAACTCCTGCAGCTAGAAATTTTCTGAAAAATGAGTAAGTAACCAAAAAGGGAAAGCAGAGGGAAAAAAGAAAGGGGATGGCGATTTTCAGAAGAGGGAAATGGTATAAGAAAGGCCCATTCATGGGAATTGGTATAAGAAAGCGAGGCATGGTTATAGTTTCTAGGATCCACAAGATATACCTAGGAGACATGAGGGTCCGATGGTCAAAGTGCACGTCACAACGACAGATTCTGGCCATCAATTTGTATATCGTGAAATTTTGGGTGTTCCTTACACGTAACGGAACAGTGGAAGCGCAATGTTGAGCAAGTCTGGCCAGGAACCGACGATGGTAATAGTGGCCAAGTATGCAATGAACAAGAAAATGGTCAGACTCTTGATATAAAAGCATTAGACATAGTCGAAACAAGAAATATTAACGAGCTTAAAAATGGTCCCACAAGCTTTACTCAAGAGACGTGAGGGGTCGATGGTCAAAATGTCTCTACCCCAACTGTTGAATGGAAATTGTGTAACACACAACAGGGGACAATGACAGATTTTGAGGGTCAATTTATATATTGCGGAACTTCAGGTGTTGTATATAAAAGCAGGAGACATTCGGAAAAGGGACATCCGAAAAAATGACCAAGTAAATAGAAATTGAAAGCAAAAGAGATAAATGGGAATTTGTTTGCTAATTTGTAGATCGCAGAAGTCTGGGTGTTGTTTGTAGGCGGTGGAACAATGGAAATGCAATGTTGAACCCATCTATCCAGAAACCTACGATTCAAAAATTTTGTTCAATATGAAACAGGGAATCGGTCGGTCAAGTTGGTGATATAAAAGTAATAGGGGAAATATGAACACGTGAATCCTCCAACACCCGCAGCTAGACATTTTTCGAAAAACAAGTAAGTAACCAAAAAGGGAAAGCAGAGGGCAAAAAGAAAGGGAATGGAAATTTTCGGAAGCGGGAATTGGTATAAGAAAGGCCCATTGATGGAAATTGGTATAAGAAAGCGAGGCATGGCTATAGTTTCCAGTATCTGTTTGTATAAGAGAAGCATCGAAAAGCTACAAGAAAATCAATTTTGGGTTGTTTTAAGTAAATTTATTGTACTATTAGCTTAACCGCAAGTAGAACAACGACGAATTTGAATTTTAATGTCCTCTCATTGATATGATAGTTCCATTGGACTTCGCACAATGTATATTGTTTTATTTCAAATTATTCCAGGAGATGAATTTTTCTAAGTTCATCGATCAAGGAAAAGTGCTAAAAATGACATAAAGGGGAATTTGTTTGCTAATTTGTAGATCATGGAATTAAGGGTGTTGTCTGCAGGCAGCGGAACAATGTAAATGCAATGTTGAACCCGCCTATCCGGGAACCCGTGATCAAAAAAATCTGTTCACTATCAAACGGGGAAACAACTGGTCGGGTCGGTGATATAAAAGTAAATGGAAATTTGAAGACGTGAATCTGCCAACTCCCGCACCTAGACATTTTCTGAAAAACAACATAGTTACCAACTTAATGAGAACAGTGACCTCAAAACAAGAACTCTGGCCCAAAAAACCCATATTTTTGCATAAAAAAATCAAAATCAACCACCAAATCAAAAAGTGGTGCTACCGGTAGCACCATTTTTTTAAACGGGGTCAAAATTACAACATTTTTCAAACATTTCCTTCAAAACTTAGACAGTAGCTCAGAAAAACCTTAAAATTAGCACCTAAAAACAAAAAAAATGTTTTTGATTTTTTTTTTCTTTTCAAAACGTTAAATTTTGAGATCATTTGAAATCATATTTTTATCACTTGGTACCATTAAAACCAAAACCTCAAAATCAACAATCAAATTGAAAAGTACTGCTACCGGTAGCACCCATTCTAAAATTGGGGTATTAAAATGAAACATTTTTATAATGTGGTAAAAGAACTCATCATTATTGTAAACAAAATCATAAAAACAACCCTTGAATGTTTACTTTTTAAATGTTATAATCATGCAAAGGACAAGGTAATACATAATGCCATGAAAATATCATAATATACTTTAAAATTCAACGTCATTTTTTAATATTTTTTTCAATTTAACAATAAAAAT